>JADRCC010526895.1:0-12015 GCA_019843855.1 Hylomyscus alleni
AGTGAGTGCATACCATGTGTGTTCTTTCTGTGATCGGGTTACCTCATGCAGGATGATATTTTCTAGTTCCATTCATTTGCCTAAGAACTTCAAGAATTCTTCCTTTTTAGTAGCTGAGTAGTACTCCATTATGTAAAGGTACCACATTGTCTGTATCCATTCCTCTGTTGAAGGACATCTAGTTCTTTCCAGCTTCTGGATATTATAAATAAGACTGCTATGAACATGCTAGAGCTTGTGTCCTTACTACATGTTGAAGCATCTTCTGGGTATACGCCCAGGAGTGGTAAAGCTGGGTCCTTTGCTTGCTATAAGTTTTTTTTCTTTTATTCTTTTATTATTATTATTATTATTATTATTATTATTATTAGATATTTTGTTTTTTATTTTTTTTATTTTTTATTTTATAATGAACAAATAAAAACAACTAGAACAAACCCCTGTTGCCTCCCCCCTCCCCATGCCTGCCACCCCACCCTCTCCCACTTATCGGCCCTGTCATTCCCCTACATTGGGGCACAGAACCTTCACAGGGCCAAAGGCCTCTCCTCTCCTTGATGACTGACTTTGCAATCCTCTTCTATACACATGCTGCCAGCACAATCAGTCCTACCATGTATAGTCCTTGGTTGGTGGTTGAATCTCTGGGAGCTTTTCACTGTTTTAATTCTTCAGTAAATTCCTGTTTCACTAAGACTGAATATTTGCTGAATACTTACACAATTCATATATAATCTCACTCTGACATTTTGAACTACTTATTTATGCTTACCAGATTGTTTCATGGAACATCAATGTGCTGTGTCATCTTCATGGAACATCAATGTGCTGTGTCATCTTCATGGAACATCAGTGTGCTGTGTCATCTTCATTGCTGTTACCCTGGATGAGAAATATTTTATTAGAAATGTTTTCCATAGTGGGGCTTCATATATACCTGTTAATAAGCAATTGACTACTTTATCAGAAGTAAAACAAATACCAGGAACACTGCTGATTGTCTTTTCAATGTCTATCTATTTTTTACTTATGTTACTCTGAAATTTTTGTTTCACAATGTATGTAGGGATATTTTTTTCCCTCTCATCATGATACGATTTTGAATATTCTATTCTTGATATGTAGTGATCAAAAGAAATAAAATTTAGGCATCGATTAATAAAGAGAAAAATATTATTTCCTTGGATGTACACGGGGAAAACATGGTCTTTTGTTTTTGAACTTTAATACACACATACACACATTGACACACAGATACAGGTATTGCATTCATAGATGTAACTTTTCCCAAAGAAATTTACAAATTTGAAATATGAATACAGGTTACTTTTCACATGACAAAGAAATATAGTGAAAGCTTGTAATTAAAAGAAAATTTACATGAAAGATACTATGGTTGTTAATGAGAATAATTTAGGAGAAATAAATATTTGTGCAGAGGATAATTAGAGAATATTAGTGGACTGAGAGCTGAAGAGTGAGCAGTGGCTGAGAGCTAGAGATGTGAAAAGGAGGTTGTACAGGAAAGCAGGTAATCCTGGAGAATGTCAGGAAGAAAGAGGGATGTGCGGGTGCAGATGAGTGCAGATAAGAGCACTCTGATATGATCACAAGCTATTTTCTGATTACTTAAATTATTGAAGTACTTTATTATTTAGATATTTTACCCAAGGTCATGCCACTAATAAACATAAGAAAGAGATGAATGATGAACTATATTCATGTATTTTTTCTATACATTTGAAAATGAGAAGTAGACAGGCATTACATACAGTATTGCTGAAGCAAAATTCAAACTACCTGTTCTTTCTCATTTCCATTGGGCATATTCACTGTATTACACTGAATTATATAAGGGCAATATTCATGCAAATATGTAATGTACATAAACAGATTTCCCCACTTTCCACACTCTCCTTTATCACCTCCCTTCTTCCTAGTTTCATTTGTTCCCCTAGACAATTTTATATCTACTGTCGTGTCATATATACAGACATGGAAAAATGCCTTTCTTTCTTTACAGAACCTCATTCATTTTGAGGTGTGTGAACAATGAGAGACATTAAATCACAACTATGAGAGAACAATAAGAATTCTGATCCTGATTTTCTTGCTGTTATTTAAAAATTTACATTATTCAGTTCCATGAAAATAAGTATGTTTGTATCTGTTTCCCTAAACAAAAAAGTTTCCTTTTTTCAAATACAAAACTATGTCTCTGTAGTCAATACTTTCTTGTGTCAAATTCTCCTGTGTTATATTTTTTTGAGCACCTAAGGTTTCTAGTTTCTAGAGACACAGTTGTTGACTTTTCAGTACTGTTCTTTATTTTTTTTTTCAAAAATTGTCATATGTTAGTATGAAACAAAACCAAGATCTATATCATATCCTGTTATATTTCTATTGGATATTTTCTTTATTTACATTTCAAATGTTATCCCCTTTCCTGGTTTCCCTCCCTTCCAGAAACACCCTATTGAATCCTCCCTCCCCCCTGCTTCTGTGAAGGTGTTCCTCCACCCACCCACCCTCTCCCAGCTCTCTGGCCTAGATTCCTCTATACTGGGGCATCTATCAAGTCTTCATAGAACCAAGGACTCTCCTTCCATTCATTGGTGCACGACCAGGCCATCCTCTGTTACATATGCAGCTGGAGCCAAGTGTACTCCTTTGTTGATGGGTTAGCCCCTTGGAGTTCTGCGGGGCGGGGTGGGGGGTGTTTGATATTGCCGTTCTTCCTATGGGGTTGCAAACCCCTTCAACTCTTTCAGTCCCTTCTCTAACTCTTCTATTAAGGACCCCAAGCTCAGTCCAATGGTTGGTTGCTAACATCTGCCTCTGTATTTGTAAGGCTCTGATAGGGTCTCTCAGAGGACAGTCATACCCTTTCAGCGTGCACTTATTGGAATCCACAATAGTGTCTGGGTTTGTTAACTGTATGTGGATTAAATCCCCAGGTGTAACAGTCTCTGCGTGCCCTTTTCTTTAGTCTCTGTTCTACATATTATCTTCATAATTGCTCCTGTCAGCATTTTGTTGTCCTTCTAAGAAGGACTGAAGCACCCACACTTTGTTTTTAAGCATCCATTGCCAATGTTCTTGACATAGAGCCTGGATCCTCCACGTTGTCAATACTATTGTTGAATCACCTGTGAGTATAGTTAACTGTAATGAAATTGTTACTATTATTTGCATATATGCTGCCAGATGCAATTTTAAGTGATGTGCTGGAAATCTCACTAAAGTTTTATTTCAACTTTCCCAGAGGTCCTCGTGTTAAAGATTTGTTTTGGTCTGCATGGTAGCGACATGAGAAAATTGAAATACCCATAGCTCTGTCTTTAGATAACAGGGGCTGTGCTTACAAAGATTGTATGATTGACGGTCTCCCATTGCTCTCTTTTGCTTCTTGGATATGAACAGGCTTGCTTTAACATGCATGTAGCATGCCATGCTGTCCCATTTCTTTCTCAAAGGAGTGCGACTAATTTATTGCAGATTATAACCTCGAAGTCTGTGAACCAAGTCAATCTTTAAACTTTTTATAATTATGACTGCTATTTTGTGATAGTAACAGAAAGCTGACAAATACATGCATCGTATTTTATAAGTAGAGAGTCCACAATTATCAGTTCAGTGGTGTTAGAAGTTCCCAAGTGGAGGTACTAATTATGTAACTCTTCTTCTCATGATTCAGCTGTGTTCTCAGAAATGCAAAATTACAATTAATTTTTAATTAAGATAGAAAATAAATTATATGATCAAATGTTTAAGCAATTCTATCCCCTGGTCATTTAGAAATGCTGTTTCTTTGATATGGTGCTTACACCACATTCTTTCAGTATCTTCAATTTAAACATTTATATTAATTAGATTTAAAATATATATCAAATAAACATTTAAGTTTAGAAATTAGAATGTAGTTACATGATACCTGTTTAATTTGAATAGAACACTTATAATAATAATAATAGTAATAATAATAATAATACAGACTACACAGTTAAATGTATATGTGAGCCAATTTTCTGATATTTAAACATAACTTATATTTAAATTATTTTGAATTTATTTTCTAATTTATTAAAGTATGGTTCGAGACTAAAGCAATTACATGTTTAATGTTTAATTCTCAAACATACCCACATATATATATAATTTCTTTTCAGTATAATGTCTAAATAATCATTTTTAATTCAAAATGATACTCAGTCAAGTTAATTACTATACACACCACTTTCTCTTGCTATTAGTTTTTGAGATATATTGGAAACATGCATTCTATCCCTTGATTTCTAGCATACAATTGAGCATTAGCAACCAATGTGGCCATTCTCTAATTAGTTCTACAGAACTAACATGTTTTACATAATTACAACATTTATCCTTCAACAAAATTCCCCATTGTTTTCCCCCTCTTTCAGTAATTTGTTGTTTAGATTTTACATGAATCCATGTGGTAATTGTCTTTTTTGCTTATATTAAGAAGCACAATGTCTTTGAGATTCAATGATTATGTTACATGTGACAGGAGTGTCTTTTTTGTTATTGTTGTTATTGTTGTGTTAAGGTTAAATCATACTTTATTATGCTTTCTTTATCCACTAATCTGTTAGCAGATACTTATGTTGAATCTGAATATTTAACACTGTAAATAATGTTGTGATGGAAGCAGTAGTGTGAGCGTCCCTCCAGGAAAATTAATTTACTCTTTCTGGATAAATGGAAAGTATAAATTGTGCCACTAGACTAATTCTGGGCATGTAGGGATTGCCTGTTCTTAAGATATTTGATAACTTCTGGCAGTGTCTTTGTTTTCTACCACAACAGTTATCTTTCCGCTATGAAACATGTTTTGATAGAAATCATGGTATTGAACTGAAACAGTAACAACAAACTGGAAAATAAGATAAAAGCTGGTAAACTATAAAGAAGAAATGTTCTTGAGCCTTTACTAATTAAAATACTTCTTTACACTTCTTACTCCAAGCCACTTTACCTATCTGCCTTTGTTATTATAAGTTATAATAAATTGTTCAATTGTTTGAGTTACTTGGATTTGAGTCTTGCTGTTTCTAGCCAGAGATCTCCTGACAGGATAATAAAACAATCTTAGAAACACTACACTTAACAATATGGAAGAATCTTGGTTATATACAGAATTAGTTTTAGGTTTTTTTTTATATTTGTCTACCACAGAAAGTATTAAACCTTTAATAAGCTAGTGCAAAAAGTAAAATAAATAATAAAAAATACTGAAAGTAATATTTTGATTGTTCACCTGAATATGGAAGTTACTCCCTGAGAGGCTGTTTTATGAATATAAAGTGTCCTTTTGAAATCTGTCCTAATACTCTCAGAATCAGTATACCATTCCTTAGTGTAAGGAGGAGTAAAAATAAGATATGAGAATCCACATGCAAGTTTAAAACTGTTGCTCCACTTGTTATTCGCTTAGTTTCAACCAGGTGACCTGGCTTCTATGGGGTTATTTATGAATGAGTAAAAAATAAAAGAAGTAGCAAAATTTATTAAACTATAAATCTAGCAGTAGTCAAAGTTAGAATGTATGGAGTGCCAAGTATGGAGTAACTTAATCAATATGAGTATTCATACTTATTTTTATTACTACATCAGGAATTTTAATTATTAAGGCTTTTTTTGCATTACTACAATAACATGCCACATGTGTATTTATGTAATCTGTATGAGTTATCCTGAGCTGCTGTAGTATATGCCACAAAATGAATGCCTTAAACCCAGAAATGTGTTGTTTCACAACTTTAGAATCCAGGTAGATATCTGCAAACATCATTAGCCAGGTTAATTAATGAAGCACTGAGTAATATTATCCAGGTTATATACCTGGCCATCTTTTCCCTGTACTTTTTATATTCAAGTTCATCTCTGTCCCCATTTTTCCCTTTCAAGAACACTAGGCATATCATAATATAATAAAGTAACAATAGCCAGTTACTAGATACAGATTTATTGACTTATTTAGTGATTTGCTTAAAGCATGACTTTACTTGTCACCTGGAATAGAATGACAAAGAGAAATAGCCAAAAGAATGTGTGTTTACCTTAAGAACCCATTGGATGCTTTATATAATTCCACAAAATATTGCTTACTTGTTTACCCCACTATGTGAGCTTAGAGTATAAAATGAGAATGTAAATTGGATCTAATAGTATTTAAGAGCTATCCTGGCTTCAGTTCACAGTGACATCTTTACTCTTTCACTCTCTTTGGTGTCAGAGAACTTACTCCAGAATTATATAGAATTACAGTTTATTCTTAAAGCTTTACCCTAACTTAATTGCCAACCAAGACCATATTTCCAATCAAGAACATATTCTGAAATAGTAAGGATTAAGTTTTGAGTTCATCATTTTAGATGTGGTTATAATACAACCTCCAACATATTGTCATATGCCTGCATACTATAAAATGGTTTCTTTTCTTTGGCTGCAATTGTCTCTTCCTCCCAGGAAGAAATAAATAGTTGAGAAATGAGGAAATTTGAACTATACATGGTAGCATGTGTTTTTGTAGGAAAAAGATAAAACAACTTCATAAAGTAGTTGGCAAATTTCAGGTCAATAAATCGGGTTAAATAAGAAAAGATCTTGCTTTATCATTATCATAATATATGATTATTTATCATGGCTGTATCTTGTTCTGAGAGTCAGGTGGTTCTTCACAGATTTGATAATGACTTTGTTTGGTAATTAATTATAAATCTTAGCTTCATTGAACATACATCAAGAAATAGTAAACGGCGAAGAAGCTGAAATAATTAATTTTGCTGAATTATCCATTATTGAGTATTAAATCCATGGGTTCAAGGAGGTCATGATAGTTATAAGATTATTGTTATTTGTTTAATACCTATTGCCATAGGGACTTTTTCTCACTAAAAGTTGGAATAAGTTACTTACTGTTTTGTCTACAAAGACTGTTAAAATTTAACAGGTATCTCCTTGACTTTTCCCCAGGATATTAAGTGACAGCACAAACAAATAACCCAGGTTGTATCCCCTCCAAGATTATCTGTCCTCTAGATGAGAAGAATGAGCACTATAATAGTCTGATCACCTCAAAGGAACATTTATGTTGTCCTTTCTCCAAAACTCATTTTGCCCTTGTCCTACAGAGTTACTTCTATTTATTTTCTATTTTCTGTTGTTTCCTACATGTTTCTTCTTATTTTCTCAAAAGACATGATACACTCCTGTTCTTAACATAAAACTAACTCTCCAGAAGGACATAATACTTCTTAACATAATACTTCTCCAGAAGGACAGGAGGACTCACAAAAAGCATATACTTGACAAACTCCCTGTTCTTTCATTGTTTCAGATCTGCATCATGGCTTCTCTTGGAATATTTTAAAGTCATGTTGATATTTTTGCTCTTACACTCATTGAACTTTCTGCATTTCCATTCTTGCTGCTGTGATTTAGATAGGGTTTGAATGCATCCTCCCAAGAGTCCCATCTTGGAATTCTGGCTTTCAGCTTGGTGATACTGAGACTGAGTGAAAACTTCAGAAGGTACAACCTCATTGGTGGCAGCATCAACTTTGGATAAAATCAAGAAAGATTTCTTGGGACCATGGAATCAAGCCTAACCCTTGAATCTTTCTTTCTTCCTGTTTGAAATTGTAGTCACTTCTGCTGAGTCTCTGCCTTTAGATGCCCTCTTCCTTGAGACCCTCATTAGAGACCCAGCAGATGAGGACATTTTATTTTGAACATTTAGATTCCAAAACTATGAAATAAATGTAATTTTATTTATAAAGTTCTTTATCCTCAACATGTAGTTATATAAACAGAAAATGGACCAATGGACAATAAACTTATTTTATTGTAGATGCTATGTTTTACAATATGTATATCCTCTATCATTATTATGTGCATATCTCCCGGATACTTCATGTCTTTAGGGGTCTTTTTATCTTTGGATGTCCTGGTCTCTCTAACTTTTTTTCCCATTATTCCAACATATACCTAGATCAACACTGTGTTATGCTATGAGGTATTACTCATAATAACACAATCAAGACAAATATGCCCCCCCAACTATCACATTTGTCTTCTGGTCTCACTGTACAGTTCCTACATCATTAAGGAAAAAAGAGAGAATTGACAATTTAGTATGAAGAGATAATTTTCACAGCAAGATTCTAAGTCACCTTGGCAGAAGTTTCTCCTGTCTGCAGAGTTCTTTATAAGATGTTAAGTACTCTTTGTACTTAAAAAGTCTGGGCCTTCATAAAGTATACCAAATTGGTGAGATTTTAAATATTCCCTTATATTGTATGTTCTCTTTATTCAATCATACACAGATTTGCCCATCAATTTTATATTACTGTTAAGTTTTCCCCTATCATTTTGAATTTTCATAATAAAATTTTATTTATGACTTCTAGGGTACAGCATATTTCAAGCTGTTTCACATTCATATTTAGCTTCCTAACAGGATGGAATCTAGAAGACCATTTGAAAAGAATAATAGAGAAGGGAGGGGAGATGAAATGTTTATAATGCTATTTTGTTACTCATAAGTAGTAGCTCCAAATACTATGTGTGGACTACTCAAAATCAGTTTAGAACAAAAATATTTGGAAATAATAATCCATGTTTCTTCAAACTGCTAACAAATATAAAAGAAGCAGTCTTTAGTGGAAGTTCTGGTTGAGCATTTCAATCTCTATAATCAGCACTCCATATTCTTAAACATTTTCCAGTATAATTTCTAGTCTTTCTCTGTAAAAGGTAAAGACTTCATGAACAACAAAAAGTATCTGTCTCTTAGTCTTACTTTCTGTCTGTTAAATCCATTTTCTTAAAACTATTTCACTATAATGTGTTCATATATCCTAATCATTTTAAGGCAACCCACTCTCTTTGTTAATGTTATATCTCTGTACATTTCAAATACTTGAAGCATTGCATTGCCAATAGTATCTCCTTTTATCAAAATACTCAAAAGAGGTGTGAAGCATTTAGCCATATAATCACTACATTGAGTTTGGATTTTCCACATTCCATTTCAGTGTAGCTATTTCTTGCTATTTACTAAGTAATCAATTATTCCAAATATCAGGCAATTACTTGACTCTGAACTATGTCTATTATCAATTATATTAGTTATGAACTTATCAGAAAAATTCCCAAATATAAACTAGTGTGCAACAATGTTTGAAAGACAATGTAATATGGGAAATGTAGAAGTGGCAGGAACTGGCTGAAGACTTCTTAAAGCAATGAGAAGCCGGCAACAAGAATATAGTAAAGTAGAATTTACTAGAAATTATCTTAAACAGAAGTAAAGCTCTGGAAATTTCAATTTTAAGCAGACTAAATATATGTCCAAAAGTACAGAGTTGATGAGAATGTAAGAATGTAACTTATTTCCCCAGCAATAAAGGATGCTGTGTTGACATGCTACCAGTATGTTACTCAGCTCCTGCTGCTTCTTCTCCATGCAACTTGTGTGCTCACCCTCTTCTTTTTCTTAGACATCATGGCATACTTCTCACACAAGGCTGCACATCTCCTGAATCATTTCCCATAGTGATCAGAGAAATTCAGATGAAAATGACCCTGAGATTCCACCTTACACAAATCAGAATGGCTAAGATCAAAACCTCAGATGACAACACATGTTGGAGAGGATGTAGGGAAAAACATTCCTAATTGCTGGTGGGATTGCAAACTGGTATAACCACTCTGAAAATTAATCTGGAGAGTCCTCAGAAAAATTGGAAATAGAACTACCTGAAAACCCAGCAGTACCACTCTTGGGAATATACACAAAAGATGCCATATCATGCCACAGGGGACATCCTGAGTTTTGCGGGCAAATGGATGGAACTAGAAATTGTTATCCTGAGTGACATAACTCAGACCCAAAAGGACATGAATGGTAAGTACTCACTAATAAGTAGGTAGTAACCAAAAAAAGGTTACTTAACTTTTAGAGTATGGAGATATGACATAAATTTCCCATATAAAACTGAATACTCCAAAGTAATTTTGTATATACTCAGAAGACTTTAAATCTTACCACAGAGATACATGTTCATCCATGTTTATTCAGATTCTATTCATAAAAGCTTAGAAATGTGTATATATACACATATATACTTACATATATAGCATATATTATGTATGGACTATATGTATATAGTCCACATATCTATATGCATATATTCTATTGCATATAATGTGTGTGTGTGTGTGTGTGTGTGTGTGTGTGTGTGTGTGTGTATGGAGACAGGAGATGAAAAGAGAGAAAGATAATGAGAGAGGGAGAGAATACATGTTCTTATCTGCTATCCTTGTTATTTTTCAATTGCTGTGATAAAACACCATGATCAAAAACAACTTAGGCAAGGGAAAGTTCATTTTAGCTTTCTGTTCCACAGGGCTTAGAGTACACCATGGCAGGAAACATGACTGAAAGCAGCTGGCCTTAGAGCAGTAACAGAACTCATATCTTTACCCTTATATTAATAGATGGATGAAACTTTGTACTCTTCTTGCTATTGAATATTTTATTTATCTATATTTCAATGTTCATGGTTTGCCCTCCATAAGTCCCCATCCCCTCTCCTTCCCCTGCTTCTATGCCCCATTCACCTACCCACTCCCACCTCACTGTTCTGGCATTTCCTTACACTGAGGCATCGAGCCTTCACAGGGCTCAGGGCCTCTCTTCCAATTAATAACCCACTTCAATTTGCATACTTTTTCCTGCAAGGATGCATCACCTAATCCTCCCTAAACAGGACCAAAACTGGCTGGAGACCAAGTTTTCAAATGCCTGAGTTTATAAAATATTTCAGAAACTACCATATTCCACTCACAGTCCTCCATAGGCTCATGGTCATCTTATAATGCAAAATGCAAATAGTCCAAATGCCAATGTTCTCATAGTATTTAACATTTTCAAACATTGTTTAAAACTCCAAAGTCGAAATTACCTCTGAGATTCAAGGTAATGTCCTGAGTATAATTTATTGTTAAACTTTTTTTAAAGAAGAAAATTACATACTTCCAATATATGGTGATACAGAATACACATTCTTTAAAAAAAATAACAACGAGGGAAAAATAAGGAAGTAGTGGATCTAAGCAATATCAGAATCCAGCAATACAAAAACCAAAATTCTTTAGCTCCAAGTTTGGGGCTAAAGATTTATGTGACTTTTCTACTGGATTTTTGTTATCTGAACTATACATTTCTAATAATTATCCTCCAGATTCTTTTATACTATTTTACCTTTGAATGTTTTATATTGACTTGAATTTCTTTAAATATTATTGACTTAGTATATCATAGATATATTGAAATTTTGGGTTTTATCTAGTATTAAAAGACCTACTGATATTACTGACAGTCTAATTACGTATCTGGAACTCTTTCTACAGCTGAATAACTTGACGACAATAAAAGAATTATATCATAATAATTGAAATATTAATTAACTCTCAAGCAACTTTAGGTTATGGTATTTTCAGAATTATTTGGTATGATTTTGTTATGATTATATTCCTTTAAATCACAAGTTCTTTCTGTCGAATTCATTTGTATTCATCATAAATAAATATCAACCAAATATGAAAAGAAATTCTGCCTCAACTCAATTTAAGGATTTTCTGAGGATAATTTAAAATGAAGAAGTCACCATGTAACTCAAAGAAAATCATCTAAACTTTTTGTTAAACTCTGTAATAATATTCAATATAATCTCATCAATTCTTACTGAACGTTTAGACAATCAGTTGCATCTAAGACATAGTCGTAATGAGAATGTAAAGTTATATATTTTTAAAATATATAGAATTCTTTAGTATGAAATAATATTTTAACAATGCTATTTTATCCTATGCGTAAATGAGACAATTATTCAATCATTTAATGTCTTTTTCCATACTTTTAATTAGTGTTTTACAGATTTAATATTTTACTGTCTTAATTGGATTTAACAATAGGTATTTTTT
>JADRCC010526898.1:0-11631 GCA_019843855.1 Hylomyscus alleni
AACATGAAGCACTGGCCTTAAGGACATGGGTATTCTCATGCAGAATATTTTTTCCAGTTCCATCCACATACCTATAGATGTCATAATTGGTTTTACTACTGAGTATTTTTTGATTATTTTTACCACTTTCCACACAGTCATTATTTCTTTGTGCTTTGTTGGAAATCTAGAATGCTCCTTTCTCTAGATGCTGTGAATAGAGCATGAACATCATCTTGTAAATAAACATGGATGTGCAAATGTCTCTATAATAAGGTGTAGCATCATTTGAGTACATCATTTGGAGGGATATAGTATGGACTCAGCATAATTTTATTTGTTATTGTTTGATGAGTTCTCCAAATTGATTTCCAAAGTCACTACACTAGTTTATATTTTAATCAATGGTGAGAGATTACTCTTTCACCACACCCATGTCTATAATTTTATTCATTTATGTACTTGAGGATGACAATTATATTCCTCATCATGTGACTGAGGTCAAATTGGAAAATTAAACTTCTTTGAATTTGGCTTTTAACCTTAAGCTAATAACTTCGATTGCAGTAATCAGAGAAACCAACCTTCAACAGATGAAAAAAATTCTACCTGCCTACTGGGTTACCTAATGAAGGCAAATGCTATACAGATTCAAGGAAGAGCAAAGGCACCAGTGATCTCATGAAGGACTAGAGCTTGCAGTCTACAATATCAGCCTTCAACTAAGATGAATTCCATAGTGTCTGACTGTTACATAGTGTACAATTGCTTTCTTATTGAATATGTAGCCTTATCCATATGAAAAATAGAAATAACATTTTACATATATCTAGAATTTTCATGCAAGTATATTTTGTACAGTATGCATATTTCTCACTTAACTTCTATCCTTCTTTTCCTTACCCCTTATATTTTCCCTCTATTCAACTAAACATATTCACTGATACATCATCATGTATTTGCTTACATAGTTGTATGTAATTATGGAATATAAGAACTAATAATAAGTTTAATCAATTATCTATGTTCTTGAGATGGTCTCAATTAATATAGCTATTTCTAATTGCATCTAGTTCCTTAAAAGCAGTGTATATTTCTTTCTTTATGAAGAAAAACCTTTGTTGATTTTAAATATATATATATATATATATATATATATATATATATGTATGTATATGATGAAATCCCTTGTTGACACACACATGTACAGTTTATTTCCATAATTTAGTTATTATAGACAGTGTTACAATAACCGTTGATGTGTAAATGTTTCTGACGTACATTATCATTTGGTCATTTTAGTGAGTTTTTCAGTGTATAACCTGTTGGAAAGGCAAAAATCAACAACATGTATCTAAAAGAAGGTTCCAAATTCTCATCAATATCATAATCATAACAATCACAAACTGCAAATCAATCTGATAACATTGTCCCAGTGAGGATGAACAGTATCAGGCCAGAAGTCTCTGAGAATTATTCCCTGGTGTTATATGCACAGCATCTGCACAGTGCTCTAAGAAGGAGTCTGGGGTACATATCTTTAGAGAGATTTAGAACGTGGACCTCAGCATCCTGCTGCCCTACCCTTGTGCCTTCTCCTTTCTTCTTCTCCAGCTGTATTTGTTCTTTATGTAAGAGGTATCCTGCTCATGAATATGCAAATTCATTGAATCTATGTCAGTAAATATAGGGATGTCCATACCCTGAAAACAACCTATGATCAGTGTCCTCTCTACAGTCACTGAAAAAAACTGACTCTAATCATGGAATGGAGCTGGATATTTTCTTTTATTCTGTTAGTAACTGCAGGTAAGGGGCTCACCATTTCTAAATATGAAGAGGAGACAGGGTCTGTGGTGACAATGACATCCACTCTGCTGTTTATTCCACAGGTGTCCACTCACAGGTTCAGCTGGAACAGTCTGGGGCTGAGCTGGCAAGACCTGGGGCTTCAGTGAAGCTGTCTTGTAAGGCTTCTGGCTACACCTTTACCAGCTACTATATGCACTGGGTAAAACAGAGGCCTGGACAGGGTCTGGAATGGATTGGAGCTATTTATCCTGGAAATGGTGATACTAGCTACAATCAGAAGTTCAAGGACAAGGCCACATTGACTGCAGAAAAATCCTCCAACACAGCCTACATAAAGCTCAACAGCCTGGTCTCTGAGGACTCTGCGGTCTATTACTGTGCAAGGCACAATGTTGCGACCACATCCTGAGTGTGTCAGAAAACTTGGAGGTGTAGGAAGCTGCCCTGTGAATGAGAATACAGGAAAGATTAACCTGCCATCTTGATCAAAAATAATCACTTTGAGCATCTATTTTTCTGCATCCTCCTTACATTTTTATAGTGCCTTTTTCAACTATGTAAATCTACATCTAAGGATAAGGTGGTGCTGATTTAGGATCAACCTACCTTACACCATGCATTGTCACTCTTGACTATCTCCATCGGCATGTTTCTTCTTTAGCAAAACAGTTAAAAAGGGAAAACCATGATGGAGCACCATAAAAATATCTCTGGATTCTGAGAGACTAGAACTGCTGTTGAGATAGCTATAGAAAAAAGTGTAATACAAATTTTGCCAGGGACTAGCCTTGGCTGAGGGCAGGGTCTGGAAAATGGTGAATGCAAGAACGGTAAAGGGAAGGAAGGGTTAGACATGGGACATCATTCACTTCATGACAGATGGGGCAGAGAGGAAGCACATCTTGGTATAGCTTTCCCTACTCTGATAACTTTTGTCTCTGTCAAGCTTTATTTACACATAAAATCATTCCCTCAGACATTTTATGCATTGATAACATGGTTTTTCAAAATACATTTTTTTCTAAAGTGTTCCTCAATTATATAAGAATATTGAAAGAGGAACAAAGTGAGCAAACAGTAATTTCATAGGAACTAAAATTAACATTAAAATAAAATCTATTTTCTTTAAACTCAGTATCTTCTTCCTTAATATTGGTGCAGTAAAGCCTTGTGGTGACAGAAATACTAGACAGGATAACTCTATTTAAATTTGATTTTATTTCAATTTGGCATAAGATTAATAGATAAAAATTATTTCCTACTACATATTATATCAAACTTGACTTTCTTTAGAAGTTAAACCTTTAACCCTAATTTAATTCTTCCTTTCCTATGCTATGGCCATGGCATATTTGTTGCAAGCATGACTTCACCAGTAGAGATGGTTGCTTACACTGGACCTGTATAAGAACAGATCTATTAATAACCAAATAACCAATCTTGGATCATGGAGAGGCTTATGGGTTCCTATTACTTCCCTGTGAACTAATGAATCCCGACACATTCTGGATGTGAGTATTGATTATCTTTGGATATATAGATACTTGTAAGCCAACTAGATTCCATTGGATAATCTTACTTCCATGGATAATTAGACAGTCCTGGTAAAAATCCAATGTGTCCAAAAACAGAACAAATTACAATGAACATGGATTTGGACTGATAAGGAGAGAGAAGTCTCACAGAAAGAGCTGGAAGATAAGAGTGGTGAGTGTAACTACGTTGTATTATATACATCTATAAAATTGTCAAAACCAAATCTAATTCACTAAAAAAAGAAATGAATGAATAAACAAGTAAAGTATTTTGTTACTTTAGGAGGAATTCTTTGACCCTATGCTAACACAAATTCTCTGATCAGGATCAAGCTCTAAATTATTTTTCTCCTCCTTGGCATTGTGTTTAAAACTCTCTATAGTTAGTTCTACTTTTCAACATGCCTGAGTAGAAGATGTACAAAAAGCACATGATCTCAGGGGGCTTTTGGATATGCTGGGTGACAATGGATCCTGGCTGTAGTGAGGTGGGAGCGTTCATCTCTCTATACACCTTCAGGAAGAGCCTTTATGCCGTGAAAGAAAAGGGAATAAAATCTGTGTAAAGGGTGGAGCTGTCATTGAATAGTACATTAGTATACCAGCTTACACATTCAATAACTAGTTCCCCCTGAAACTGAGATAACATTCAAGAAAAAAAAACCTTGTATTTCTCTGCAAAAAACACAGCAGGTTCCCTGTGTGCTCAGAAACAACCCCACTTTGAGTTTGACCAGGACCAGCAGAGGGTGGTGTAGATCCAACATATCATCTGGAAAGAAATGCAATATGTACATAGAAACATCTGGAGAGTGACAGAGTCCCAAGGGACTTAAGGTCTCCTATCGTAACCTCACATAACTTTAGCATTCATATGATATAGAGAGCTACTGTGAGAAGACTCCAAAGAGAGTACAGTAAAAATTCTTTATTTATTAATATGGCAGATGTTTTATTCATTATGTATGAAGGTTATGAAAAGGAAAAGCCCAATTGCACACACAAACACACACATGCACACACACACACACACACACACACACACACACACATGTATGCACTGAAATTTTTCAAACATGGTGCAAGCATCTATTCATTTTCATCACCTTCAGCAACAGAATCTGTAAGTCTATTTGCATCTTCTTTTCCCTAATAGGAAGGATATTCTTAGCTGGAGTATATGATTGTGACTTGAGAGCTTAGTCATTGATGTTGCACCCACAGTGTTGAGCCCACGCAGCTCAACAGGAGATCTGGTTGCATGCAGTTGTCCAGTGTCATGTGAAGCCATCATCTCAGGAGAAATGAAGAAGGAGAACCTCATTCTTCAGCCTTTATTTTTTTCATACTCCTGTCTTCATTATTCTGTGCCTATCTTTTCCTAGAACCAAAGGATTTTAGTCAAGTTAGTAACATTATACCTTACTATATGTTTCTTAGTAATTTGGGGGAAAATAAATTAACTCCAGACTGTCCCTGTACAATTATAGGATCCTGACAATATAGAATAGGTGACTTTCTTACCTACACCATACAACTGCCAATTACACATGAATATAGAAAATGTTACTACACATTCTAAATACTGAGGGTACTTTCATTTGTTCAGAGCTGTCTGAATCTCTCCTGAGATTACTTTCATCACTCTGAATTATTGTGCTTAAGGAACGAAATCCTTCAATCCGATTTAATGTCCCAGGTGTGTGTATTCATGCTGCTTTTCAAATTAACTTCCAGAATATTTCATTATCTTGTTAATAATCAGTTGTTTTATGTTGGATTTTTTTTTAAAATTTCATTTGACTGGGGTGAATGCTGATAATTCTGAAAATTTCTCATAAGGAATTCACTTTATTTTCCTAGATAAGTGACATTTATTCTTCATAAGATTAGACCCTGCTTCTGGTTGTTGGGCTGCATGTCTGCCCCAATGCTGGGGTGAATGTTCTGAATGACTGAGTTATTGTGCTCCAACCTTACAGTAATATTTTATTGAACCCTCATTGTCAGGGGTTAACATCTACATTTAAATAATGTTTTTAGTATTGAATTTATACATTTTAATTTTGAACCACATGTTCTATGCTATTTTTCTACATTTATTCCTAAATATTTAGGCATAGATTAGAAATGCTTTAAGAAGTTAGACTCAAAATAAAAAAAAACCCAAATAACCCAATTTAAAAATGGAGTACAGAGCTAAACAGAGAATTCTGAGGAGAGGAATTTCAAATGGCTGAGAAACACTTAAACAATATTCAACATAATTAGTCATTAGGGAAACAGAAATCAAACCAAACTTGAGATTCCACCTTACATGAATCAGAGTGACTAAGACCAAAAACTCAAGTGACAGCACATTCTGGAGAGGATGTGGAGAAGGAGGAACACTCTTCCATTGCTGGTGAGATTGCAAACTGGTACAACCACTTTGGAAATCAATCTGGTGGTTCTTCACAAAATTAGGAGTAATTCTACCTAAAACCTAGCTATGCCACTGCTAGGCATATACCCAAAAGATGCTCCACCATATCACAAAGACATGTGTTCCATCAAGTTTAGAGTAGACTTATTCATAATAACCAGAGCCTGGAAAATTCATAATAACCAAATGCCATGTTGTGCTTGCAGACAGGAGCCTCGTATGGTTGTCCTCTGAAAGGTCTACCAGCAGCTGACTGAGACAGACTCTGATACTTATAGCCAACACTGGACTGAGATCAGGGATCGCTATAGAAGAGTTAGGGGAAGGAAAGAAGCTGAAAGGGATGGCAATCCCATAGGTTGACTAACAGTATTAATTTAACTAAACCCCTGAGAGTTCCAAGAGACAAACTACCAACCAAGGGCATACAGGGGTTGATCCATGGCCCCAGGCACTTATGTAGCAGAGGACTGCCTTGTCTGTTCTCAGTAGGACAGGGTGGTGCTAATCCTGTGGATACTTGTTGCCTGACAGAAGAGGGATGCACAGGGGCTTGGATAAAGTAGAGGTGGCAGAGGGGTGGGAGGGTAGCGGTGGGGATCATGCTCTTAAAGGCAAAGGGAAGGGGCTTAGGGTAAAGGACTCATGGAGGGGCGCAGGGAAGTGGGGCTACATCTGGAATGTAAATAAATAAAACAATTTTAAAAGTAGTAAGAGAAATATGAAAAATTCAGAAAAAAAATCTGCCTTTATTAAAGATTATATCACAGACTTAAGACAGAACATCACACTTGTGGTCAATCTGTGCTACTTTGTGAACTCTTCTTTTCCCCACCTTTTATGCCTCCATTTTACCTCCTAACACTAGAGAGGAGACAAAGAAGTATACAGGGGAGAGAAATAGACCAAGATCATTGAATCTAATTTCAACTTTCCTTTTGATTCTTCTTTTGTCAGCTACAAACAAACTGCAACCAATTGCCCTTATCAACTAACATTTACCAACCCTGCTTCTTAGGGCCCTGGCATAATATACCATCTGAAAAGTTCCCAGAATTCCACACACCACAAAATCAGAGAAGCTGTTTACCAACCATATCTTGGCTAGAGCATGAGGCAAATCATAGTCAGCTTTGGTAGTCAATAGGAAGCAGCCCCATATCCCACACTAGAGGTTAAATAAAAGCACATTCTTATATTTCTATGCTTTTCAAAGACACTACAATTCCAAAACTGTCGCTACATATTTTTGTGCCCTTCATGAACAAAGAATTTTAAATGCAGCATAAGTGTCCCTGGTTATTTATGAAGTTATCTCTCAGAAGAGTCTGTTATCTGCTTTTCTCATGCCCTGGAACCAGCAATCATTGCTTCTGTCCCCTTCATTGAAATCTGGTTACTTAGCCTCTGTACGGTCTGTTCCAGCATCTTTTCCTTCTTGTGGATACTTTCTATTGCTCATTTTTAATGAAGACATATGTGATGTTATGCTGATATTTGAATCTCCTGGAATGTATGTCAGATATTCTCCTATTTCAAAACAGATAATTTAATCATAGAACAAAAGTCATTGAAGCATTGACAATTCCCTGAAAAAGTCTTGTTGCCCATCCTACCCTAAGGGTTCAGTCCCTCAGGTGGCACTCAGTGTTCTTTCTTTGATTTTTCTTTCCAGTGTTGATACAACCTTGTGTTAAAATATTATTTCATGGATTTGACATATCTTGACATCTTCACATTTCAAACATTTTAAAATATGAAGATTATCTTCTTCATAAAAATACTTGATGTTTCTGGTATAGCTTTCTCTAATAAATCAGCTCATTTTAAATTATTTACATATATTTGCCTATGTTCACACCAATAAATCACTGTGTAAATTCTCCAAAGGTATGGAAATCATATTCATTCTAAGTTCTAAAGCATCCATAATGAAAACAACAAAGAAGAGTGCTTTAATATCTGTGGAGGGAATGAAGAGAAAACCCCAGGCCCTGTGAACTGTGACTCCCAGCATCCTCTCCTCTTCCATGCCTTCCTTTAAGAGGCTCAGCTCCAGAGTGAACTGATCAGTTAACCATGTAGCTGCCTTATGTTTATTTTTCCCCTGTTCATTTTAAAGTTGTCAGAGTAGATAGAAGTATACAGATGAAGACACAGACTATTCAATAAAAGGAAATCATGAATATGTGAGGCAGGAAACTGATAAGTAAAGTTAATAAAAATATCACTGTTTTCCATGCAATTATAAAATCCATAACTGCCACACAGCAGAGGACACACACTTTTATGCTTTACAATGATTGTACAATGGAGATGCTATAAACTCTAACTTTTTATATGAAAGTAAATTACTAACAGGACTCACATAGGAAACCTCCATGGTCTGAGGGACATTACATCAAGTAACAGGATAAATATCAACCATTTGAGTTCTTCCTGTGTCCTCCATTCAAAAATACAGTGTAATGAACCATGAGTGAATCAACAGAGCAAAGAAAGACCTTTCATTTTAGAATAAGGATCTCTCTCAAACATACAGCACTTGTCAACAATATTTTATTCTGAGGATAATATTCTTCTGTTTGCTACTTTCTATGAGGAACAGAGGTTAATTCCCTTGAGGGATCCTTTGTTTCTCATCACAGACTCTCTCTTCCTTTTGTTCAGAATCTTAAATCCTCAATTAAAGTAGGCATTTCATGAGGGAATGCAAATTTCTCCAGGCTCCACCCAAACTTACATTGAAAAGCTAACTCTGGGCCTGCATATGCACTGCTGTGCAGTCATGGACAGGCTTACATTCTCATTCCTGCTGCTGCTGCCTGCCCCTGCATGTGAGTGCCAAGACTCCCTAAGGAATGAACTTCCATATCCTCATCTTCTTCCAGCCTTATTATCTGCATTTTCCTCCACAGATGTCCTATCTCAGGTTACTCTGAAGGAGTCTGGCCCTGGGATATTGCAGCCATCACAGACTCTCAGCCTGACTTGTACTTTCTCTGGGATTTCAATAAGTACTTCTGGTATGGGTTTGAGTTGGCTTCGTCAGCCCTCAGGGAAGGCTCTAGAGTGGCTGGGAAGTATTTGGAATGATGTTAACTACTACAATCCATCTTTGAGGAGCCGGCTCACAATCTCTAAGGAGACCTCTAATGACCAGGTATCCCTTAAACTCACCAGTGTGAACACAGCAGATACTGCCACTTACTACTGTGCGTGGAGGGCACAGAGGTACAACCTCGACTTGCAGCTGTACAGTATTTCAGGGTTGATCTCATTTCTGTTCCTTCCTAATAGAGAGGAAGAGTTGGGGAGGGTACACATTTCCTGTTAGTCTCTCTGGTTTCTTTCTTGCTGTGAGCTTCAGAGCCCAGGCTTCCTGTTATACTCCTAAAGTCATTTTTCAAAAGTTTTTTGTTGTTTCTTTATAAATTTCACAGCATGCATCTCAATTCCACTTATCTTCCCCTCGCCTACACATCCTCTCTTCAACCTTGAAACCTCCTCCCCATTAAAAGGAAAGAATATAGTCAAAGCTGTAGTCTGTCAGAGTGTGAGCCACAACATGTCCTTTTGTCCAAACTTTTTCTTGCAAATGATAATTTTGCAGTGAATTATTGGCCAAGTAAGAGGCCTCTGGCTTCTGCTACACTATCAATATTGGAACTTCAGTTGGACCCCTCTGGGATATCCCGTAGTAGCTCCGAGTACTGTGGTCTTTTCCACCTGCATCCAAGGTCTCAAAATAATGACTCTGATACTGAATTATTTAAGAATAAGTTCCTAGGTCAAAGGCATTGGATCTTTCCTTCTAGCTCATAGATCAATTATCTCATTTATTTCATTCTAAGTCCTGCCATGGGGCTAGTTACCTCTCCTCGGGTTAATGCTACCATCTCCATCACTGTATGCCTGAGTCTATCCTAGATCCCCTCTCCCTGCCATAACTCCAAGCTCCTATTTCCTACCTAAGCTAATAGACTAACACCTTTTATTTTAACTGACAGGTGATATGTCCATATGGTGCACAAGTGATTCTCTCTACAATGCTGACCTGGAAGTCCTATAATTTTGAATCTCTAGGACCAACTGCTCCTTTCTTGTGCTTCATCAGTTTACTAATAGGGTACATTTTGGGATGGACCAATTCAAATTCCTGAATCTGTGCCCAAGATGTATCTGAGCTGGACCACCTGCCAGCTTTTCTGCAGCATTAGGTCAAGCTCTCCTGCCATGGCAGATTTACTCATTGACATAGTCAGTGAGGGTTAGAGTCAGCCCTTTTGTTCTCATGCTCTCAGGGCTGGCTCATCTGCACCCATGCCATCAGGGACTTCTCTACTGTGCTGCAGAGGACCCCGGGCTTGCTCTTCTCAGAGGTACATCAGAAAAGAGACAGGGCCAGTTCTCTCGGTCTCTTGATCATAGATAGCAAGGGACAAGTAGAGGGAGGAAGGTATTATTTACTTGTCCACAGCACCTCACAACAGAAAAAAGTTAGTATTGGCTCTCTTGTACTCACACCCACAAGGCCAGATCAATGACAATCCTTATATCCAGGACTAGCTCCACTGGGCTTTTCCCAGGCATGGTACATGGCCCACTCTTCCAAGTACTACAGCATGTAAGGAGACAGGGACAACTTTGCTGTTCCCATGGTCCCTTGGTTAGCTCTCCCATTTGCTGTAGGTGGCATGGGGTCAGGTTGGGGTAGGGCATCTTTCCCTTGCCCACATCATGGCAGACAAATGGTGGAGCCAACTTACCCATGCTCACAACCTTAGAGCTAGCTCACTCATACCCCACCATTAGAGTCAGCTCTATTGGGCTGCCACAGTGAGGTACATGGCCTGTTCTCCCAAGTGCTGCACCAGGTGATGAGCACTGCCAGACCTTCTGTTCTCATGACCCCAGTGTGGCCAGTTCTCATGCCTACTTTTGGGAGGCAAAAGAGAGGAAATGAAATCTCTACCTTGCTTAAGCCTACATAAGATGGACAAGAGTTAGTGCTGTCTCTCCTGGAGTCACACCCACAGGGCCAGCTAAATAGCAATGCCCACATCCAGAGCTAGCTCCACTGGGTTTCCCAGGTGAGGTGGAGAGCCAACTCTTCCAAGTGCTATAGAAGGTGAGGAACATGGACAGCTATCCTACCTGCTGTGGGTGCTAAGGGGCAAGGTGGAAACATACCTCTTTTGCCCATGTCATAGCACTACCCACAAGTGGTGGGGCCAGCTCTCCCTTCCACATTCCCTTAGGGCTAGCTTGCCTGAACCTTTACCCCTAGGGTCAGCTTTACTGTACTGATGCTGCAATTTAGAGGACCCACTCTCCTAAATCCTGTAGTAGGTGCAGGGCAGGGATAGCTCTCCTGTTTTCATGACCCCAAGTTTAGATACAACTTTGTATAATCATTAAGATAAAGTAAACAATAAAATACTTTATCTCATTGCCAAATAGAAATGGACTAGACACTATAAATGTATATCATACCTTATAGTTTTTATAGTTGTTATAAGTGTATTCAATTTATATATTTTTAAAAAGAACCTTTTATTTGTCTAAAATAATTGAAGAGAGAACATCTTACATATTGTATAGATACCATACCTGTCAATTAAAATACCTATTATCTATGACTTCGGCAGGAAATAGAGGTGGGATATTAAGAGGAGAAAAAAATGGGGGAGAGAAGGAGACAGAATAGGATCCTAAAAAGTGGTGAGGGGATGGACACATAGCCACATGGTACCTGAGTACTGATAAACAGCCATGTGACAAAATGTTGGTTAAAATAAATGAGTGTCTTTCATTATAATCTAGTCAAAATAGAGCCTAACTATATGGCCAATGTATTTGTAAATATAATTTGAGTCT
>JADRCC010526902.1:0-12127 GCA_019843855.1 Hylomyscus alleni
CAGAGTCACCAAGCACCACACTGGGCTCCAAGGGAAATTTGCGGGGTCTCCCTTCTTTTGATTCTTCCTAAATAGGAATAGATTAAAAAACCTTCCAAAGTCAGTTTGTACTTTCTTTTTTAAAAATTACATTTATTGTTATTATTGTTGCTGTTGATCTTATTAATTTATGTATGTGTGTGATAGCACATGGGTGTGTGCACATGAGTACATGTGTATGTGCACACACAGGTGTGTGTGTGTGTGTGTGTGTGTGTGTGTGTGTGTGTGTATGTTCCCGTGCTTCAGATTATGCAGGTCAGAGAACAAACCCCAGAAGTTGGTTTGCTCCCTCTACCATGGGCAAACAAGCTTGTCAAGTTTAGCAACAAGTGAATTAACCATTGAACCATCTCACTGGTTCACTTCCCAATTTTCTATAGCTGTTTTTGTCTTTTCCTAAAAAACTACTGGCTATTGTTTAAAGTTTTCATTTGTCTCTTTTTCTCAAACCACATCAAATGGAGAAGAAATAGCTACCAGAAGGACAAGCTGCATGAAGACTAACCAATGTTTCTTTTAGAAAAATAAAGATTTTTCTCTTAAGTGAGAAATTTAAAATAAAAGAAATTAGAAATTAATTGTTTCACATGTACTTGTTTTAGTCACAAGTTCACTAAACTACACTTTGAATGATTAGTTATTTCAACCAAGGGAAAAATACTGAGTTAAAAATAAATGACATCATAAAATGCAGATGGAGAGTCCAGCCTCAAATAGGACATCTAAAACAGAACTTCTGGGTTTCCCTTCCATGGACTCTTCCTAAATAGGAATGGATTAAACAACCTTCCAAAGTCACTTTGTACTTTCCTTCTTTAAAAACTACACTTAATTGTTATTATTGTTGTTGTTTTTGTTGTTATTAATTTATGTATGTGTGTGTGTGTGGTAGCATATGGGATCATCACAGAAGGGGCACAAAGATTGGAAGAACCTGAAGAGCAGAATAGTATCTTCTGGATATGGTGTGGATGAGCCCATAAACTCAAACAATATGGCTGCCTGCACAAGACCTGAATAGATTACCTCAGTTACCATGGACAGTGGAGTTTCACAAGGTACCACCTATAAAAAAGGGAACTGCAGGCAGTGAATGGCTGGTGAGGGAAGTCCATGCAGTTGTTTTTGTTTTCTTCTTTTTCTTCTTCTTTATTTTTCAGGGATGAGACCTGAACCCTAAGCAGTCAACCCCAAACAAGGGAAACACTAATTGCATTGTGTGTGTGTGCCTGTGTGTGACTGTGCCTCTGTGTGTGTGTATATGTGTGTGTGTGTGTGTGTGCATTTGTGTGTGTATAACATACACAAATACAATTATAGAAAAAGAGTAAATTAATTTGAGACGGTGGTTTTGGGAGGAGTCGGGTGGAAATGATGCATATCCATTGTACTTATTTGTGAAATCCTCAAACAAATAATATACATAACAAACCAAATTAACTGCATCTCTATCCCATTTAAAGGAATGTAACTAAAGATATGTGAACAGAAGGAACTATGGGCAGAACCTAGTGGTCCAAGAATGAAAAGACAGCTGATTATTTTGTTCTGTTCCTCTTATCAGTTATAAAACAGTTCTGTTGCTTTCACAATGCTTATAATGATAAGTAAAACATGTATGCATATACCTAAAATTGGGGGCCAGTTACTTTGGTCCCTAAGAAAGTTCCTTCATGTCTCTTGTGTTTCAAACTATCACCTTGTTAGGCTGACATTGCCTTGCCATTTCGATTTCAGACATAAAATCCTGTTGGTAGTGTCTGAAAAAAAAATCTCCATATGCAATAGACTTAAATGCCTTCTGCCACAAGAACATTCTCCTTTCTCTCATCTTGCTTTACTAACAACAGCTATTTTGAAATCAAATTAGTTTTTACACCTGTAAAAGAGAAGAGTGTTCCTTATCAGCCACAATGAGCTAGCTTAGGACAATCACAAGGAAGTCAGAGCAGCTGGCAATACCTAATAAAACAAATTCCCTATCTCATCCCTCCTGCCTCCCAAAGATGCCACAGATGGGGCACCCACATTATTCTGGAGGTCTTAGAATTCTGTTGAGTCTTTACATTTCCACTTAAATGTCTGGGAGAATTCAGTAAAAAATTTTTAGAGTAAAGTAAAAGAAGACACTAGGAGGGCGCACCCAGCAGTTTCATTACCTTCTCTGTCTCACCCAAACAGAATAAGCATGTAGATCAAAGATCAACAAATCAACTGTATGGATGATGTTTCTGCTCCATCCACCCCCTGCTGCACCTGCGGCAGACATCACTAATTGATCATGACATTCCCACTGAGTACAAACTTGGCCTTCGAATCTTTCCCAACACAGTGCTCTCGAAGCCAATAACAATCAATGGCACTTGGCAAGGGGAAAGAAAACTATTTAACATAACAGATGCCAACTACTATCTTTAAAATTCAGAAAAGAAATCCACAGGCAGAGCTCCTTTGAACTCAGGGTTCATTGGGAAGCTGCTGTCAACATATAGCCGTTTCCTAGACAACAGAATGGGCAGAGAGTCAAAAGGATATTATGTTTCAACTGCCAGGTGAAGAATCACCAGAATTCATAGCAGCAGAAGTAGCTGTTGACAGAATCTGAAAGTTAGTTCTGGTACTTATACCTCCATTTTTTTTTTAAAAATCCCACATTTGTACCAAAAGTAGTATTTATCCAATGTTTGCTAAAGTAGGAGTGGCTGAGTAGGCACCACAAAGTCAAACAGGAAACATCACATGTGAAATTGCCAAAGCGGCCACAGCAGAGAGATCAGCAATGCTAGAGACAGACAAAACTTGAAAACTTGAGAAGCAAGGTGAGGTGGCCTTCCTAGAGGCTAATATGTTCTGGATGCTTGCACAGGATGCCGGCTGTCATACTCCGTCTCAGTTAACACTCTCAGAGACTCAGTCACTGACTTGAACTTGAGTTTGTCTAACATCAAAGGCAGATTTTGTATAACTTCACTAAGATACGCTGCGTTTTTTTATCCTAATAGTATACTTTTATTTTTATTTCCGCTGTTTATAAAATGCTTAAACTCAAGTTGAATTACATGCAGTTGCCATTATTTTTGTAGGGCACAAATGGCTAAATACTATAAATACTGTATTTCTACTTGTAATTTGTTACTTGAAGTACACAAATAATCTCACTAAGCAGAATGATCAAGGATACAGAACAGTCCTAACAACTGAGAGGTAGAAAGCAAGAGGGGTGAGCTTCTTTAGTCTCTTGCTGGTTTCATCAGTGATAAACTTGCATTGTCATCTGACCATTCCTTTGACTCTGCCTTCTTGCTTCTCTCCCTCCACCCTGTTCCAAACTGCAGTGTAAATATTTCCCTTCCTGAAGACTTGCCATGCCCACTGAGCCTACTCAAAGCCCTGTCTCCTTCCTATGGATCCCCTGTGCTGTTCACGAGAGTGATGGCACTGCTGTGACACTCCACCCCACCCTTAACAGCCTTCAGAGATCTCAGTCTTCTGGGCAAACACTTCCTTGAACTGGAAAGAGGTCTCACAGGAGTTCTTTAATGACTCCTTGTCTCCTCTGTGGCTCCCGATGCCCAATGTTTGCCATTAAGCAGTGCATTCAAGTGAAGATTACTAAGTGGTAATGATAGGCGTCTCTCACTGAATAGAATTCTGTCCATCCCTCGAATAGTGGATGTCGCTATAAAACCCTTCCTTCTACCCAATCTCCTCCTTTAGACTAACGATGAGGCTTTATCCTCCACACCTTTCGGTTCTCTTCATCTCCTCATCCTAATTCTCTCTATTGTGTAGCGCACTCTTGCATCACCTCCGCTTCCCTACATAGTTGCTGACATCTTGCTTAGCAAACTAACAGCACCCTTGTGGCACCTCTTTCTCAGAGATGCCAACATATTATATATAGATCAGCCGTTTTCCTTTTGCGCCACTCATCAATGAACATTCTTTTCTCAATCAGCTATTACAAGCTATCTCAAATTTCAGAACAGTTCCTTAATACTTCCTGTGGCCAGGCCCTGTTCTCAGCACTAGACGTGGAATTAGGTCTGCGCCTCAGCTGATTGTTCTCGCCAAGACCTCACATATTGCCAAGAATGAATAGAGATTAAAACAATTCTGGTAAATAGGTTTCCACTTTATCAAATATTCTTTCAGTGGCACAAAGAATGGAAGATTTTAATTAATAATATGAAAGTGTATTCCCTGACAGAAATAAACGTACTATATAAAATGCTAAGCATGTCTAGATTTCATAAAATAATTTCCACCTGCCTTTCCACACAGTAGAGTACTAAGATATCAAACTTGTAAGTAAATTATTTAAAACTAAAAATTCCCCAGGGTTGGGAAGTGCAACATGGTGGTACAGTGCTTGCCTAGTAAGTTCCAGGATTTTCTTTCCTTGAAAACACCACAAAAATAAATAAATAGATATTAGAGAGATGAGTCAGTGGTTAAAGGCGCTGGGCGCTCTTCCAGAGGAAGGCTCTGTTCCTAGCACACCACATAGTGACTCATGATAGCTTGTAACTCCAGTCTGAGGGATCCAATACTCTCTCTGTCCTGTGCTGGCATTGCATGAATATAGTGCACAGGCATACATGTAAACCAAACATCCATCAAATAAAAATACAAAAAAATAAAATAAAATCTAAAACAAAACCACAGAAATAATTAAAAGAAGAAAACAAAAGTGTTTTATAATATAATATCTTTAATGGAATAAACACAAGTTGTGTGATGTGTTCGTCTTTATAAATTAGAAAGACATCTTTGCATGAAGACATTCAATATCGACCTGGATGTAATGATGCATGGATGTTCCCTTGGCACTAGTGAGGCTATAAATAGAAATATCATTTTGCAAATCAATGTAGCAATGCATGTATCAGAATTTCCTAAGATATTTAAGTGATTACTTTTGGCATTAACTCCTATTAAAAATCTATTTTGAGAAAATCAGATTTTAAAATTTATGCATAAAGATTTCCCCACACTGCTATTTCAAAATTGTTCCATTATAAAAACAACCTAAATATATAAAATTACACATTTGAGCAAAAATTTCTATTTACCTACTCAAATGAATATTATTCATTACTGCTATATTCTGATAATAGACTTTGAGGCATTACAAAAACCAGTTTATATTAGGTGAACACTTAGGCTTTAAAATTATATAAGGATTAACCATCATACATAATGATCACAAACACATGTATATATCTATAGAAAACAAAGCTATGGGTATTTAAATTTTAGAATTATGAAGAATTTCTCAATTGGCTTATATCTGTGACATTTCTAATTAGCTGACATTATTTTTAATTATAATAAATATTTCTTTAATGGAAAGTCAGGCATTGGTACATGACCAGGGAAGCTCTATTACCCCTTTCAGAAACAGAGAGACTAACTCAATAAGTTCTGTACTCTTACAATTAATATGTCCCTTTCAGCAGGAATTTTACTAAGGTGTACAGTTGTATATCTGCTCAGACTTGCTACTATCTGATGGCCCAGTGACTGGCATTTCAGATGATAAAGTTGTATGTAAATGAACAGTATATTTATATGAAAATTTGTTACTATTAAAATACACAATTAATGTAAATTTCTAGAACAGATACTACCAAATCTGTGTGTGTGTTTTTGCAAAGTACACACATATCACAAAAATCCTGAACCCTCAAAAAACATGAAGTAAGAAGTGGAGAACTTTATGATATTACTAGTACGATTTATAGAAGAAAAAGTTAGTGGATTGCTGGTTAGCACACTAAAACTCAATGCCATGCTTTCTGTCTCCTAAGAAAACTGTCATATTTGAGTAGATATTTACATGTGTCATGTGAAAGCAAATTTTGAATCAAGAATCGTGTATCAATTTTTCAAACAAACTCACTGATTATTTGTCTTTGCTGGTAAAATAAGAAAGTCTCTCATACAGATATGTGCATATGGATAATTTTGCTATTAATATATGTAAGTTATAACTAATTTAAGAGATCAAAATAACAGCCAGAGAGGTGGTTCATCAGCTACAAGCATGTTCTGTTCCTCCAGAAGACATGAGATTTATTCCCAACACTCAATTCTGGTAGCTCACAACCACCTGTAACTCATGTTCCAATAGATCTATTGCTCTCTTCTGTACACCTTGGGCATCTACAGTCATGTGCACAAATTCATACTCAAAAACATATAAAAATAATTTTAAAAACTAAAACTAAAGTGTTAAAAAAAGAAACAAAATTATGTATACGTTTACAAGTGAATGCATGCATTAATGTGTGTATGTATGTGTGTATGTGCAATCTGCATACATACACTATTTATATGTCATGAAATTAAGTACTCTGCTGCTTGACCAAACCATGCAATCATGCAGTAGACCTTTGATAAGAAGGTAATTTAGCCAACTCAAAAGTGTGAAATTAAACTCAGCAACAATGACCGTGGTGCGTGTAGTCACCACAGTTCTAGTTGAAAGCATCTTGTCTAACTTCTTCTTGTTTTATCCTTATCAGTCATGGCCAGAGCCAAGAAATCTCTGGTTTAGACATCCTAAGACTCATTCTGTGGTGGATGTTAAGAGCCTCAACCTATGGCACCATTTGCAACCAACTCAGAAGTGTGTATTCAAAAGTCTCAAAGGATAAAGACAAGGGATCTTGCTGGAAAATATACAAGAACATTGTGGCTTGCTGAAAAGGCATATTTTAAATTTTCTCCTTTGCTGGAAAGATAAAAATACTTCATATATAAATATTTATATATATACAATAGATAGATAGATAGATAGATAGATAGATAGATAGATAGATGTGTATGATAGCACTTTGCTGCTAAGTGTGGCAAACAGTGAGAAAATATACATAAAGTACTGTTAATAAACATGAATCCAAGTATTGCCTCTGTTTTCCAGCTTGGCTCTCTTTTGCACATTATTTAATATCACTAACTCTTATTTTTTCATCTCAAAATTGAAAACAAAACAAACAAAACAAAACCTACCCCTATCCTCATGAGGTCACTGTCGACTCCACTGAAACCACTTAGATGTCAAGCACACTTACTGGGTGGAAAATTAAAGATGCAAATTAAGTTAAAAATAAATACATTGTATAAAAGTCTCAAAGAATTTATAAAAGATATTGTTGTTTTAAATAATAAGAAACTGGAAAAAAAGTTCAGTTCTCCTTCTACTAATGTCTGTCTTAACCAAAAGTAGTGCTCTTTGAGAATCTGTGACAAACCCACGTATGAGAAGGTCTGGGCTCCTTCTAGTAACGAGTCAATGCTATCTCTTTAAAACAATTTTCAATTTGAGATTTCTTTTGTTTTTGCTTTTGAAGTAAGCAACTGAAGACACTTGGCAGATATCTTCTTATCGAGTTCCACTTGTACCTTCTTTCGGTTGATCCCTCCTAAAATATAGCCCAGTATTGAATATATATTTCACATAGAGAAAGTCCGACTGAAAGAAAAGCTTACCTGCAGTTCCAGAGAGTTCCACACTTAAGGTTCGCTCAATAGTCTTGTTCTCAAATGGGGAACCCTTGGGGTCACTGGAAGATATGGCACATTTATAAAAACAAACTGAAATGGAGTTGCTGTAGCCAAATGTATTAGAACCCCCTTCCCTTTCTGAAAATGCTTGCATTTCTTAATACTTACTTTGGTGACTCTGGGGTCAGAGGAAGAGATAAAGTTGTTGGTTTGGCTAAAGGAAAGAAGAAGAAACTAATTATAAAATATTGAGTCTTTTTCAAATCGACTTTCTGCTATGTTTAAGCAGGAAACAACCAAGCAACTGGAAGAATAAACTAAGGAATCCCCTGATTGTTGGCTAAAAGTCAGACTACAGTCTGTTATGCTAAAACAAACTCCAAACAACATTTGAATCAGTGCAACAGCATTAGAGAACACATACAAATACAGAATTTTCCAACAAATGCACCATCTCGTTAAGGACACAAAATTTGCATCATACCATCAAAGAGAAATATTGTTTTCTGTTTTTAATTTGGAATCAGTACACGGTTTGTTTAGACAAGGAAACAGCAGACTAACTACAAGGTGACAGATCGTTATGAATATTCAGTTGATTTTACTCCTAAAATGTATAGTTTTATATCTAGCTCTGAGAATAGGAAATTTCTATGAGATGACTAAGGCTCAAGCAATAACCATCCTATTCACTGAAAATTAGTTGAGCGATGATGACAAATTGTGGCCATTGACCCAGATGGCTTAAATGGAGTTTGCATCCCAAATCTGATAGACAACAGAAGACAGCCTAGTTGTCAGTTAAAAAAAAAAAAATCAATAGATTATTTTTTAAAGTTCGCTATTCCATTCTTTCCTTAAATGTCACCTGACCTTATTCCTTTTGGTATCTCTTCTCAACAAGAAATGCATGAGTGAGAACCTTCCCTTTCTGATAGGTTAACTGCCGTGCCATGTCAATCCTGTACTTTGAGTGGGAAGAATATAGATGATGAGAAATATTTATGTATATGTATGCTTATCTATGGAGATGTATTCATGTAAGCTTTTGTCTTTTTTTTTTCTGTTAACTACCTTCAGAAAGTCAAAGGGTAGTTACATGTGTAATGAAGATCATAGATTTGAAACAAAAAGGGTCTCTAGGATAGAGTTCTTACTTTGCAGTTGAATACTCTGAGACACAAAGATTCTAAGTGATGCCTACAGGACCTTAAAACAGATTCTTGCCAGATTTAGGCACTCCGATATTTCCTTCCTCCGATTATCAAAAGGAATTAAATTCAATGCACTTTAAAGTAAGTTAATCAACCCTAGTAATTAAGGTCCTTTGAAATGTAAAAATATTATTTATGTCCAAATTAGTCTGGAATAAGGTACTTTATGTGGAAAAATAGTATTTACATATTTAATTTGTGGACTAGGACTTAGTTTTTAAACAATTGAATAGTAAGTACATCATCTATCCGATGTGCATCCAGAAATATGAAGCTCACGCTGTCTTCTACAAATTAGGTACATTGATTAATTGGCTTTTACATATATACAGATAGATGAGCTGATTGTACATTAATTTTTGAGTATGCCTAATTTAATCAGCCTTTCAAAAAGAATGAATTTATGAACAAATTTTACTTGCTTTTATGCTATTTCTCTAATAGCCAGGATAATTTACACAGGTTCTATAGAAAATATCATCCAATAAGGAACAATGAACCTTTAAATCACACAATAAATGTACATTGAAAAGCAGAAATGGGGATGTAGAAAAGGCACGTGAAGTGCTCATATAAATGTTTCAAAACTCCAGATAGCTAGGTCCAGGGAAGCCTAAATCAACAGAGGGAAAGAACTGGCCACAAGCATTCTCAATGTCAGCAGAGGCTAATAAGGAATGAAAGGCATGCTCAAAGGGTACAGTCCTGTAGCTGCCCTCAGACTGCAACCCTTATTAGACATTGGAACACACAGACTATCTCATGAGGACCACTAAGTTAATTTACAGGGAATATCACGGGTGCTACTCCAAGCACCCACTGACCACAGGATGCTAGGACCCTCATGTTATCCTCCGTGGAGACGCTATTTCTGAATAGCATCTACGTGTGTGAGTGAATAAATGATACTCTCAAGACACACTATCAACTAGGCAATTAGCATGAGGAACTCAAAAGTGCATGCTGCCACAGTATAACAAAGAGCGGATCAAAAGCCCAGTCAGGAACACGCCAACACAGGAAAAAGTCACCTGACTGACTACTCTCATCAAATGATCTCTGACTTTCCGTGTGATTTCTACTTCCTAATTCTGAACAACTTAACTAATCTTGGAGAGTAAGCACCTAGTGGTTACTAAGAGCATGCCAGGCTTCATTTCTCCCAGGCTTTAATAACTGGGGCATTTTTATTTTTTCGTTTGAATCAGCAGGCTTTGTTCTGTGATGAGTCTTTTAGGACTTACCACGGATTTTTACTTTTAAAAAATATCTGCATATAGCTGGTCCCCCTCCCTCAGGGAATCCATCTTCCAGGAACCTATTTTATTGCTCAATGCCATCATTTGTAAAAGTTTACAGTAATATGTAATAGTAGGTGAACGTTAAGAAAAATCTCAAATTCTAAAAGAATTCAAGCATATAACTACATGCTTATTGGCCAGATTCCTAAGCATGGGATTTCAAAGAGCCTGAAACTCTCAATTCAGCTCCAGGAAACGAATGGATGAGAGGGAAGTGATCAGGAGGAGCCCAATGGACTCGTGACTCACTCACTGGATCAAGTTCAGTGGACTCCTTTTCCTAGGCCTCCAACATCATCAATTTGTCTACTCAAACAAAACCAACAAAAGTTACGGAGAGTGTGATCAGCAGCCAATCCTGACAGAGAAAGCTGTAAGGGCATTTGGTCCATTTAGTGACATTTAGTTCTCTAAAAGTGACAGTCAGAGATGAACAGCAAATTTGACACATCCAACAAAGAAAGAACAAACGAACAAAATCTAATGGAGAGTTGATTGAAAATATTAAAGGAAATTCCTAAAAGTACTCTAAGGTAGGAGGGCAGAGGAATTACAAAGCCCAAGGAAAAAAATCCTTATTTTATTAAAATCATCATCATCATCACCACCACCACCATCGTCTTATAAGCAGTAGCAGCAGCATATCTGTATGAAATGATAATGCTTCAAACAAGACAGGGACTACTTACTACCCTGAAGCTGTAGTTTTGAGAACCGGAAACAGAAGAGAGGCATGCTTGTAGCAACTACAGAACATGTCTGCTTCTGTGACATGATTCCAGGTAGAAAGCAGAAGCTGGCCTATTTTAAAGCAACAATTACTTTCACCAAACGCCATGCTTCCTGGACTTCAACGTTTGGAAAGGGAAGAGGTGAGAGAGAAAACTGTATCTCTGCCAATAGATTTTCCCCAAATCACCGGATCTGCCTTGGAAGGACCAGTCTCCTGGCTACATAGGGGACTGATAAAGGTCAACCCAGATGTTTTGTTTAATCTACGTAATATTTTCTAAATACGAAAGGCAGAGGAAATCAGAAATTTCCAAAATTCTTATATTCAAAGTAAAAATCTGTGAGCCTAGCAGGTGGTCTTAAAAAGTCAAACAAGAATGCTTTTAATCAGAGAGACTACATAATGCTATTTACTGCTCAAGGTAGATGGAGCAGATCTCCTGTGTCTCTCTCTCTCTTTTTTTTCCACGACTGGAAAGGGAAAAAAAAATCAAAGAGTCCCGTAAAGAATTGGCCGACGATCGCACATAACAGTCAATGATCTCAGTAATCCAGATGTGTATAAGCCTCAAAAGTATTGTAATCCTCGCAGCCCTGCTCCACCCGGCTAAGAATCCAGGTGTCTTTAGAGCTCATTTTTCATGCTACCCATCAGCAGAATGGGATACAATCAATCTGTGTCCCTAGAAGACCATCACACCCACTTCCTTCCCTTGCCTCAGACAAACCCAGATGGGATGAAGCCCAGGCAGGGGCTATGCGCTCAAACGTCACCCCTGCGTTCAGCGCCCCTGCTGGCTGCTCTCTCTTCCCGGACAGGCCTACCTTGAGCATGTTGCGACTGCGGTTGTGTATGGGACTTCTTTTTGGAAGCACATTTGTCTCTGCTGCTGTTCCTGTTCTCTGTGGGTTTGGTGTGAGGAGGGTCATCGTTTGTGGTCAGATACTTGAGAAGCTCTGAGCAGGGACGTCTTTGTGGCTTTTGCTGTTGACAAATGCTCTTTGCTTTATTGCTCCATGAATTCTCGGTCTTAAAAAACAAGGCATAAAGAAAGCTAAAATTAGTGAAGTGAACCTTATCAGAATGGATATAGGTTTTCTGAAGAGATGAGATTTTCGGTGAAGTGTTCAGTCTAAGTGTACTGGATCTATGAGCTGTGAATAATTGTTTGCAGAACAAGGAAGAAAATTACATTTAAAATTCCTAAATGTCATTTATGCAGTTTTTTATTTCATTTCCCCTACATCCTGATGTTCCTACTCAGCAACATGTAACTAACAAGACCCTACAGCGCCTTTACTGTGAGCAAAGGAAAAAAAAAAAAA
>JADRCC010526906.1:0-16467 GCA_019843855.1 Hylomyscus alleni
TAAATTGGAGAGCACAGAAAAACCTAGGTTTCCTAATTGAGAAAGCAAATGGAAACATTTTCTGAAAAGAGTCAAGATGTTCTTGCAAATTGTTTTTGAAGAAATTATAAAAATCTACAGAAAATGTCAAGACACTTGAAGAATACGTAGAAAAAAAATTAAGGGAAAATGGAAAACACTGAAAACCTATGTTTCCTAATTGAGGAAGCATATGGAATCATTTTCTGATAAGATTCCAGATTTTCTAGTAAATTGCTTTTGAGAAAATTGAAAATATCTATAGAAAAATGTCATGAAACTTGAAGAATTCATTGGAAAAAATGATGGTAAAATGGAAACCATAGAAAACCTATATTTTAAAGCAAATAGGAATAATTTCTGATCAGATTCAAGATGTTCTTCCAAAATGTTTTTGAGAAAATTGAAGAAATGTTTTGAAAATGTCATGAAAATTGGAGAATTCATGGCAAAAACTTATGGTATAATGGAAAACAGAGAAAACCTATGTTTTGTAAATGAAAAAGCCAATAAGAACAATTTCTGATAAGATTCAATATGTTCTTCCAACATATTTTTGAGAAAATTGTGAAATATATTGAAAATGTTAAGAAAATTGAAGAATTTGTAGGAAAAAATGATAGCAAAAAGGAAAACACAGGAAACCTAGGTTTCCCATTTGAGAAAGCAATTGGAAACATTTTCTGAATAGACTCAAGATATTCTTGCAAATTATTCTTGAGGAAATTGAAGAAATCTACAGAAAATGCCATGAAATTACAATATTCATTGGGAAAAGTGATGGTAAAATATAAAACACAAAAAACCTATATTTCCTAATTGAGAAAATGAATAGAAATATTTTCTGATAAGATTCAAGATTTTCTTGCAAATTGCTTTTTAGAAAATTGAAGATTTCTATTGAAAATGTCATGAAACTTGACGTATTTGGAGGAAAAAAATGATGGTAAAATGGAAAACACAGAAAATCTAGGTTTCTTAATTGAGAAAGCAAATGGAAACATTTTCTGAAAAGAGGCAAGATGTTCTTACAAATGATTTGAGGAAATTGAAGAAATCTACAGAAAATGTCATGAAAATTGAGAATTCATAGGAAAAAAATAATGGTAAAATCGAAAACATAGAAAATCTACCTTTCCTAATTGAGAGGGCAATGGAAACATTTTCTGATAAGATTCAAGGTTTTTTCCGAATTGTTTTTGAGAAAATTAATGAAATCTACAGAAAATACTATGACTTTCAAGAATTAAGAGGAAAATATTGATAGTGAAATGGAAACACAGAAAACCTACATTTCCTGCTTGAGGTAGTGAATAGAACATTTTCTGATAAGATTCAAGCTGTTCTTGGAAATCATTGTGGAAAAAATTGAAGAAATCTTACAAAATGTTCTGATAATTGGAGAATTTGAAGGAAAATAAGATGGTAAAATGCGAAAAACAGAAACACTATGTTTTGTAATTGAAAAAGGAAATAAGAACAGATTCTTATAAGATTCAAGATGTTCTTCCAAAATGTTGTTGAAATAATTTAATAAATCTATAGAAAATATCATGAAAATTGAAGAATTAGTATGAAAAAAATTAGGGTAAAATAGAAAACAAAGACAACCTATGTTTTGTAATTGAAAAAGCAAAGAGGAAAAATTTCAGATAAGTTTCAAGATGATCTTGCAAAATGTTTTTGAGAAAATTGAAGAAATCTGTAGAAAATATAATGAAAATTGAAGAATTCATTTGAACAAAATGATGGTAAATTGGAAAACACAGAAAACCTAGGTTTCATAATTGAGAAAGCAAATGAAAATGTTTTCTGATAAGATTCCAGATGTTCTTGCAAATTGCTTTTGAGGAAATAGAAGATATCTATAGAAAATGTCATGAAACTTGAAGAATTCATTGGAAAAAATGATGGTAAAATGGAAACCATAGAAAACATATATTTTGTAATTGATAAAGCAAATAGGAACAATTTCTGATAAGATTCAAGATGATTTTGCAAAATGATTTTTAGAATATTTAAGAAATCTATAGAAATGTGAAAGTTGAAGAATTTGTAGGATCAAAATGATGGCAAATTGCAAAACACAGAGAACCTATGTTTACTAAATGAGAAAGCAAATGGAAACTTTTTCTGATAAAATTCAAGATGTTCTTGCAAATTAATTTTGAGTAAGATGGAGAAATCTACAGAAAATGTCATGAAAATTTAAGAATTCGTAGGAAAAAATGATAGTAAAATGGAAAATACAGAAAACTTATGTTTTGTAAATGAAAAAGCAAATAGGAACAATTTCTGATAAGATTCAAAATGTTCCTCCAGAATGTTTTTGAGAAAATTGAGGAAATGTTTTGAAAAAGTCACGAAAACTGGAGAATTTGTGGCAAAAACACAACTTATAATGGAAAATAAAGAAAACATTTGCTTTCTACATGAAAAAGCAAATAGGAACAATTTATGATAAGATTCCAGATGTTCTTGCAAAATGTTTTTGAGATGAATTAAGAAATCTATAGAATGTGTCGTGAAAATTGAAGAATTTGTAGGGTTAAAATGATGGCAAAATGTGAAACACAGAGAACCTATGTTTCCTAATTGAGAAAGCAAATAGAAACATTTTCTTATAAAACTTAAGATGGTCTTCCAAATTACTTTTGAGTAAATTGAAGAGATCTACAGAAAATGATATAATTGAAGAATTCATAGGAAAAAAATGATCATAAAATAGGAAATACAGAAAACTTTTGTTTTGTATATGAAAAAGCAAAAAGGAACAATTTCTGAAAAGATTCAAGATGTTCTTCCAAAATGATTTTGAGAAAATTGAAGAAATGTATAGAAAATGTAATTAAAATTGAAGAATTCATTTGAACAATATAATGGTAAATTGGAAAGCAGAGAAAACCTAGGTTTCCTGATTGAGAAAGCAAATGGAAACATTTTCTGAAAAAAGTCAAGATGTTCTTGCAAATTACTTTTGAGGAAATTGAAGAAATCTACAGAAAATATTAAGAAACTTGAAGAATTCTTAGGAAAAAATGATGGGAAAATGGAAAACACTGAAAACCGATGTTTGCCAATTGAGGAAGCAAATGAAACCATTTTCTGATAAGATTCCAGATTTTCTTGCAAAGTTCCTTTTGAGAAAATTGAAGATATTTATAGAAAATGTCAGGAAACTTGAAGAATTCATTGGAAAAAAATGATGGTAAAATAGAAACCATAGAAAACCTATGTTTTGTAACTAATAAAACAAATAGGAACAATTTCTGATGAGGTTCAAGATGTTCATGCAAAATGTTTTTGAGAAAATTTAACAAATCGATAGAAAATGTCACAAAATTTGAAGAATTTTTAGGATTCAAATGAGGGAGTTTCCTAATTGAGAAAGAAAATGGAAACATTTTCTGACCAAACTCAAGATGTTCTTGAAAATTACTCTTGTGTACGTTGAAGAAATCTACAGAAATATCATGAAAATTAAAGAATTCGTTGGAAAAAATGATGGTAAAACCGAAAATAAAGAAAACTTATATTTTGTAATTGAAATAGCAAAAAGGAACAATTTCTGATAAGATTCAGGAGGTTCTTGAAAAATGTTTTTAAGAAAATTTTAAAATTCTATAGAAAATGTCATGAAAATTGCACAATTTGTAGGATTAAAATGATGGTAAAATACGAAACACAGAGAACCTAAGTTTCCTCATTTAGAAAGCAAATGGAAATATTTTCTGATAAAACTCAAGATGTTCTTGCAAATTAATTTTGAGTAAGTTGAAGAAATCTACAGAAAATTTCAAGAAAATTGAAGAATTTCTAGGAAAAAAATGACGCTAAAATGGAAAAGAGAGAAAACTTATGTTTTGTAATTAAAAAAGCAAAAATGACCAATTTCTGATAAGATACAATATGTTCTTCCAACATATTTTTGAGAATATTGATGAATTCTATTGAAAATATCATGAAAATAAAAGAATTTGTAGGAAAAAAAATTATGGCAAGGAGAACAAAGGAAACCTAAGTTTCTCGTTTGAGAAAGCAATTGGAAACATTTTCTGAATAGACTCAAGATGTTCTTGCAAATTGTTGTTGAGGAAATTGAAGAAATCTACAGAAAATGCCACGAAATAACAATATTTGTTGGAAAAAGAGATGGTAAAATATAAAACACAGAAAACCTATGTTTCCTAATTGAGGAAGCCTATGGAACCATTTTCTGACAGAATTCAAGATTTTCTTTCCAATTACTTTTGAGAAAATTGAAGATATGTATAGAAAATGTCATGAAACTTGAAAAATTCATTGGAAACAATTGATGGTAAAATAAAAAACAGAAAACCTATGTTTTGTAATTGACAAAGCAAATAGGAAAAATTTCTGATAAGATTCAGGATGTTCTTGCAAAATGTTTTTGAGAAAAATTAAGAAATCTATAGAAAATGACAAGAAAATTGAAGAATTTGTAGGATTAAAATGATTGCAAAATGGAAACAGAGAATCTATGTTTCCTAATTGAGAAAGCAAATGGAAATATTTTCTGAAAAAAGTCAAGATGTTCTTGCAAATTATTTTTGAGTAAATTGAAGCAACCTACAGAAAATTCCATGAAATTACATACTTGTCGGAAAAAGTGATGGTAAAATATAAAACACAGAAAACCTATGTTTCCTAATTGAGGAAATATATGGAAACATTTTCCAATAAAACTCATGTTGTGCTTGCAAATTACTTTTGAGAAGGTCAAGAAATCTACAGAAACTTTAAAGAAATTTGAAGAATTCAAAGGAAAGAAATGATGGAACAATGGAAAATATAGAACACATATTATTTGTAATGAAAAGAGCAAAAAGGAACCATTTCTGATAAGATTCAAGATATTCTTCCAAAATTTTTTTGAGAAAATTGAAATGTTTTGAAAATGTGACGATAATTGGAAAATTCATGGAAAAACTCATTGTATAATGGAAACAGAGAAAAACTGTGTTTTATAAATAAAAAAGAAAATAGGAACAATTTCTGATAAGATTCAAGATGTTCTTCCAACATATTTTTGAGAAAATTGATGAAATCTATTGAAAATGTTATGAAAATTGAAGAATTTGTAGGAAAAAAATGATGGCAAAAAGGAAAAGACAGGAAACCTAGGTTTCCATTTGAGAAAGCACATGGAAACATTTTCTGAATAGACTCAAGATGTTCTTGAGGAAATTGAAGAAATCTACAGAAAATTCCATGAAATTACGATATTCATCAGAACAAGAGATGGTAAAATGTAAAACAAAGAAAACCTATCTTTTCTAATTGAGGAAGCATATGGAATCATTTTCTGATAAGATTCCAGATTTTCTTGCAAATTGCTTTTTAGAAAATTGAAGATATCTATAGAAAATGTCATGAAAATTGAAGAATTTGGAGGAAAAATAATAATAAAATGGAAAACACTGAAAAGCTTCGTTTGGTAATTGAAAAAGTTAATAGGAATACTGGTCTGATAAAATTCAAGGAGTTCTTGCAAAATATTTTTGAGAAACGTGAAGAAATCTATAGAAAATGTAATGAAAACTGAAGAATTCATTGGAACAAAATAATGGTTAATTGGAAAGCACAAAAAACTTAGTCTTCCTATTTGAGAAAGCAAATGGAAACATTTTCTGAAAAAAGTCAAGATGTTCTTGCAAATTGCTTTTGAGGAAATTGAAGAAATCTACAGAAAATATAAAGAAACTTGATGAACTAGTAGGAAGAAAATGATGGGATAATGGAAAACACTGAAAATCTATGTTTCCTAATTGAGGAAGCATATGGAACCATTTTCTGATAAGATTCCAGATTTTCATGGAAATTATTTTTGAGAAAATTGAAGATATTTATAGAAAATGTCAGGAAACTTGAAGAATTCATTAGAAAAAAATGATGGTAAAGTGGAAACCATAGAAAACCTATGTTTTCTAATTTATAAAGCATATCGGAACAATTTCTGATAAGATTCAAGATGTTCTTCCAAAATGTGTTTGAGAAAATTTAAGAAATGTTTTGAAATATCACGAAAATTAGAGAATTCAGGGCAAAAACTCATGTTATTAATGGAAAACAGAGAAAAACTAGGTTTTGTAAATGAAAAAGAAAATAGGAATAATTTCTGATAAGATTAAAGATGTTCTTCCAACATATTTTGGAGAAAATTGAAGAAACCTATCAAAAATATTATGAAAATTGAAGAATTTGTAGGAATAAATGATGGCAAAAAGAAAAACACAGGAAACCAAGGTTTCCCATTTCACGAAGCAAATGGAAATATTTTCTGAATAGACTCATGATGTTCTTGTAGATTGTTCTTGAGGAAATTGAAATCTACAGAAATGCCATGAAATTACAATATTCGTTGGAAAAATAGATGGCAAAATATAAAGCACAGAAAATCTGTTTCCTAAAGGTGGAAGCCTATGGAACCATTTTCTGACAAGATTCAAGCTTTTCTTGCCAATTACTTTTGAGAAAATCGAAGATAGGTATAGAAAATGTCATGAACCTTGAAAAATTCATTGGAAACAATTGATGGTAAAATGGAAAACAGAAAACCTATGTTTTGTGATTGACAAAGCAAATAGGAAAAATTTCTGATAAGATTCAAGATGTTCTTGCAAAATGTTTTGAGAAAAATTAAGAAATCAATAGAAAATGATATGAAAATTGAAGAATTTGTAGGATTAAAATGAACGCAAAATGTGAAACAGAGAGAACCTATGTTTCCTAAATGAGGAAAAATATAGAAACATTTTCTAATAAAACTCATGTTCTTGAAAATTACTTTTGAGAACGTCCAAGAAATCTACAGAAACTATCAAGCAATTTGAAGAATTCATTGGAGAGTAATGATGAAACAATGGAAAATACAGAAAACATATGATTTGTAATTGAAAAGCAAAAAGGAACAATTTCTGATAAGATTCAAGATATTCTTTCAATTTTTTTTTTTAAAAAATTGAAGAAATGATTTGAAAATGTGACGAAAATTGGAGAATTCATGGCACAAACTCATGGTATAATGGAAAACAGAGAAAAACTATGTTTTATAAATAAAAAAGAAAATAGAAATAATTTCTGACAAGATTCAAGATGTTCTTCCAACATATTTTTGAGAAACTTGATGAAATCTATTGAAAATGTTATGAAAATTGAAGAATTTGTAGGAAAAAAATGATGACAAAAAGGAAAAGACAGGAAACCTAGGTTTCCATTTGAGAAAGCAAATGGAAACATTTTCTTAATAGACTCAAGATGTACTTGAGGAAATTGAAGAAATCTACATAAAATTCCATGAAATTACGATATTCATTGGAATAAGAGATGGTAAAATGTAAAACACAGAAAACCTATGTTTCCTAATTGAGGAAGCATATGGAACCTTTTTCTGAGAAGATTCCAGATATTCTTGGAAATTCTTTTTAGAAAATTGAAGATATCTATAGAAAATGTCATGAAAATTGAATAATTTGGAGGAAAAATAATAATAAAATGGAAAACACTGAAAAACTATGATTGGTAATTGAAAAAGTTAATAGGAACACTGTCTGATAAAATTCAAGGTGTTCTTGCGAAATGTTTTTGAGAAAATTGAAGAAATCTATAGAAAATGTAATGAAAACTGAAGAAGTCATTGGAACAAAATAATGGTTAATTGGAAAACACAGAAAACCTAGGCTTCTGGAATGAGAAAGCAAATGGAAACATTTTCTGAAAAAAGTCAAGATGTTCTTGCAAATTGCTTTTGAGGAAATTGAAGAAGTCAACAGAAAATATTAAGAAACTTGATTAACTAGTAGGAAAAAAATGATGGGATAATGGAAAACACTGAAAACCTATGTTACCTAATTGAGGAAGCATATGGAACCATTTTCTGATGAGATTCTAGGTTTTCATGGACATTGATTTTGAGAAAATTAAAGATATTTATAGAAAATGTCAGGAAACTTGAAGAATTCATTGGAAAAATTATGGTAAAATGGAAACCATAGAAAACCTATTTTTTGGAGTTGATAAAGCAAAAAGGAAAAATTTCTTACAAGATTCAAGATGTTTTTTCCAAATTTTTGTGGGAAAATTGAAGTAATGTTTTGAAAATGTCTCGAAAATTGGAGAATTCACGGCAAAAACTCATGGTATAATGGAAAATAGAGGAATACTATGTTTTGTAAATAAAAAGAAAATAGGAACAAATTCTGATAAGATTGAAGAGGTCCTTCCAACATATTTTTGAGATAATTGATGAAATCTATTGAAAATGTTATGAAAATTGAAGAATTTGTAGGAAAAAAAGGACAGCAAAAAAGAAAAGACAGGAAATCTAAGTTTCCAATTTGAGAGGGCAAATGGAAACATTTTCAGAATAGACTCAATATATACTTGAGGAAATTGAAAAAAATCTACAGAAAATTCCATGAAATTACGATATTCATCGGAACAAGAGATGGTAAAATGTAAAACACAGAAACCTAAGTTTCCTAATTGAAGAAGCATATGGAACCATTTTCTGATAAGATTCCAGATTTTCTTGCAAATTGCCTTTTTAAAAATTGAAGATATCTATAGAAAATGTCATGAAAATTGAAGAATTTGGAAGAAAAATAATAATAAAATGGAAAACAAAGAAAAACTATGATTGGTAATTGAAAAAGTTAATAGGAACACTGTCTGATAAAATTCAAGGCGTACATCCAAAATGTTTTTGAGAAAATTGAAGAAATCTGTAGAAAATGTAATGAAAACTGAAGAAATTATTGGAACAAAATAATGGTTAATTGGAAAGCCCAGAAAACCTAGGCTTCCTAAATTAGAGAGCAAATGGAAATATTTTCTGAAAAAAGTCAAGATGTTCTTGCAAATTGCTTTTGAGGAAATTGAAGAAATCAACTGAAAATATTAAGAAACTTGATGAACTAGTAGGAAAAAAATGATAGGATAATAGAAAACACTGAAAACCTATGTTTCCCAATTGAGCAAGCATATGAAACAATTTTATGATAAAATTCCAGGTTTTCTTGGAAATTGCTTTTGAGAAAATTGAAGATATTTATAGAAAATATTAGGAAACATGAAGAATTCATTGGAAAAATGATGGTAAGATGGAAACCATAGAAAAACCTATGTTTTGTAATTGATAAAGCAAAAAGAAATAATTTCTGATAAGACAGGAGTTGTTTTTCCAAAATTTATGTGAGAAAATTGAAGTAATGTTTCCTGATCCAGCAGGAACTTGGTTATTTCCGTGGGTGCAAGGAGGACATCTGCCTGTAATAATAAAGAATGGACGAGAAAGAGGGAGGGAAGCTAAGCAAATTCTTGTCAAGGCTTCAAACTTTAATAATGGTCAATGCCTTTATATAAGCACAGAGAGAGGGAGAAAAGGGAGGGGGTCTGAGGAAGGAAATTGGCTACATCAAAAGATGAGAAGGAACATTTGGTCAAATATTGATAAGGGGTCCAATATATCTTCTGACTTCTTATCTCAGGAAGCTGTCTCTGTGAGGAAGGCTCCAGGTGTCTTCAACAGGCCAAAAGGTTCCATTATCCCAGCAAGTTTAGTGTTTGTTTGACACCTTCTCCGGGAGTCCTTAGGTCATAAAACTCCAAGAAGTCTCTACCAGAGCTGAGGTCAGCAATCAGCCATACTAAGGAGGGCTCGGCTCCTAACATCTCTCCCTCTCCTGTATAATTAGGCGGGGGTCGCATATTAAGCAAGGGAGGTGAAAGGCCCACCTTGAGTTATGTGGTAGGTACCCATGTCCAGCACTGCATAATCCTCTCGTGGAGGTGCCGGCAGAGCCCCGTGTCTCAGGCTATGGAAGTTGCGCTCGCTCCTGGTACCACCCTCAGCCGACTGATACATGACAGGCTCCCTGCCACATTGCTGCAGTGATCGATGATTGAGTCATTGTCTTGAGTTGTTTTCAAGGGAGGGTAGTGAGCCTTCAGGTCTCCTGACACATTGGGCAGATGCTTGCGTCGCTGTCATGGGAGGGTGGTTGGTCCCCAGGAAGCGGCCTCCAAAAATCCTGTCATAGGGTAACTCTGCAGCTAAGGCAAGCGGTGGGCGTCTAGCTTATGGCACCACAATAATCTCGTAGCTGGCACTTCCACAGTTCACAGAGCCAAGAAGGCCCTGCCCGCAGCGAGTGCTAGGAGTTGAGGTCCCTCAGTAGGTGGCCAGGACTGCAATTAAGTTCTGCCAGCATCTTCGGGAAGACATTGGCTTTTTGAGATGCAGATACTGTGGAGTTTGTATTGGCTCTGAGAGTGAGCCCAAGAATTGCTCATTTGCTTTGGGAATTAAGCACTTTTTCGGTTAGAAACGGGAAGGCACTTTGGGAACACACAGATTTTTCTCTCTCTCTCTCTCTTTTTCGTGTACAAATGGGAGAGACACATCGGGAATATGCATTTCTTTGTGTAGAACAAAACAGGAGAGATGCATCGGGAATATGCATTTTTTTTTTGTGTAAAAACGGGAAAAGTACTTCGGGAATAAGTTTGCTTGAGATAAAAACTTAAAAGTTTAAAAAGAACATTAACTTGAAAATGTCTCAGGCACCTTAGTTGCAAATTAGCAACATTTAGGCCCAAGGTTTGACCTCTAAGTGTAGAGGGAAGTCGCTGTTAACTCTTAGAAAAAAAAAAGGTAGAGACTATTTCAGCCAAGTAAACTTGTTGGCTAATAAAATGTTTAGTCAAAAGTTTTATTATAAAAAACATATTTATAAAAAGGGTTTGTGTCTGTATCCACTTGACAAATCAATGTTTTAGGCAGCCATTGTGTTCCAACACAAATGGAGCCCTTTCCCCAGATCAAGGTGGGGCCAAGAATATAAATGTTAGTAGTGGAGTGACACACCATCCCTTCATGGCATAAAAATTGAAAACATGTGGATGCCAATGGCAATCCGCAGCAGACTGACCTTTAGCATCAGACTGCGAAAAAAAAAATATATATATATATTTCAAGACAAGCGAAAGGCAACATGTCTTTAAAAATAAGCAAAAAGCGAGGCATGCCTTAAAAGAGGCAAAAAATGAAATATTTTTCAAAATAATTAAAAAATGAAACATGCTTCTTGAAAGAGCAAAAAACAAGATGCTTTTGGCAATAACTTTGGAGTAGAGTGTAGTGCAGTGCAGTGCAGTGCAGTGCAGTGCAGTACAGTGCAGTGCATAGTCTCCTTCCTTTAAACATTAAAAAACTAAATTCTCAAAGTGCAAAGTGCACATTGAGCAAAACATTGTCTCTGAGAAATACAAATTATTTTAGTAAATATGGGTAGCATTAAATTGTTGACAAAATGTTTTAAATGCTTGACTATAATAGTCAGTTCCATAATTTGTCTTAATTTGATTAGGAACATTAAATATAGAAATATAGACAATAACCAGTCACATGTGTATATTTTACTCTTGATATTGAAATCAGAATATATTTTAAAAATATCTAGATATCATAAGTAATAGAGAGCTCAGATATATACATATATATATATATATATGTACCCCTATATTAATAAACAAGATAAGGCTTAATTTTAACGCTTGAAAAATAGAAACTACAGTGCACAATTTGATTATTTGTGCTGAACAGGGAGAAAATCATGAGAATAAAACATGTGACTTATATATAGAATTTTTCATAAAAGGGCTAAAGAGGTAATATATTGATATGGGGTATATACATAAGCCTATAGGAAATATAAAAGTATGAATATAAATGAATTAAAACAATTTGTTTACTTTGGAGAAATAACAATTTTTTGTCTAAAAATTTTTACTAATTAATAGGCCAAATATCAATTAATATTTTGCAATAACCAATTTAATTGTTCTTACAACGGATATATCATAATTTTTATTAATATACAACAGCTCTGTAATAGGATGTTATACTTTACTTAGAATATGAGAAAAGTTGTATTCATATTTATGCTCTCTTTTGCCAAGGAATTGCTGTGGACGAAAAACTAAACATGATTGTAATTGATCACTATTAACAAGCGATAAACCTTTTTTGATATTAGCAAAGCTATTCATCTCACCAGTTGATCTCCATCAAAGGATTAAATCTTGTGGTGAGCTTAAGATGATGTCTTAGCCAATAGTAACTTAAAATAAGTAACTTATCTTTTTCTTTTTGATCTATCTGAGGCTCTAATAGTTAACTTACACTGAGAAATTCAAAGTTCTAGCCTCTTGTACTGAGTAGAGGCAAAGAAATAATATAAAAGTCTTTTAGCCATTTTCAAAGGCAACATCTTTTAATGATTACAGATACATTAGAAATAACATCTTTAAAATTACTAGGATGTAGAGGGAAAAAGAGCCTAAAATATTTAATAACTCTACATGAAATAGGCAAGCCAGATTGCAATGTTTCTATAAGTTCCATGACCTCATTGATATTCTATAAGCCTCAAGTTTGAAATTACTTTGAACCACACCTGGATAGATCTGTAATAAAATTGTTTTTGTCTTAAAGAACAATTTCTAGAAGGTAAGGGAGAGGCAAAGGCAGGAAAACTTTTCTAGGCCTAGTCTGTAAAAACAAAAGGAAAATCTCTCAGACCATTCTGAGGCCTCTCTGTGGTTTTGCTTGGACTCAAAAGTAAATATTTTTGAGCATATTACCTGAGTTACACCCAAAAGATTTTAAGGCAATATTGTTGTTACATCTCTGTTTCCTTTTCAAGCTGATTTTTGTTTAAAATATTATTATAACCTAGGTGCTGTAAAAGCATTGTTTGTAACACAAGGAACCTCTGTTTGAGGGTCACTGAACAGTTCTCAGAGCACAAACCTTAGAAACAATTTATTAAGAACCTGTTTGATACCAATTGGATTTTCATTTATATCTCCTTACCAATCTAAAATTTGGTTTTTACCACTCTTATCTAACTAAGTTTGTATTTAAAGATGGCTCATACTAACCACAGCCACTTTTTAACTTTTACCATCTTTGTTTTAACTTTTTAAGTAATATTAAGCCATAGCCATAACTCTTAGAAGGTAAAACTCAATTATAAACAATTATATTCTTCAGAATCAATATTAAAAGCATTACATTTACTTTACAAAGCTTTTTTAGTGTCTCCCTGCTTTTGAACTGTAGTTAGCTAGCCTGGGTTATTGTGAGAATGCCTTATAGACAATCACATCTAGTCATTTAGAAATGTCAAGGTGAGTGGGATATGGTAGGGTGCTCACCCAGTCTCAATTCCTGGGAGGCCATGGCAGAATTGTCTCAAGTTTGAGACCAGCTTAGGCCATACAAGTGAATGCCAGGTCAGAGGTGTGCATGCCTGTAATCTCAGCACTTAGGAAGAGGAGTTAATGTCAGCTGAACTGTGTACAGAGATCCTGTCTCAAAGCAGGAAGCAAATGAAAACATGTCAAGGTGAGACTGACTTATTCTTGGACTAGAGCCAAGTTACTGTTTATAACTTGTTGGGCTCCCAGTCAAGAAGAAACAAACTTTTTCTGTTTATAATGATGTAATACGTAGACACTGTTATTAGTTACCAGTTTAAAACTAGCCTTCAGTTATTGATGTAACAATGTTAACAATGTCTAATAGCTTATATAGAATAAATTTATATCTTTAGGTCTAGTTAGAAACTAAATGAAATTTCATACATTAATAAAAGAATCTAGAACTTAAGCTTCTGACTCCTTTTGCAAGCAGCCATTAGTAGCACAACTGAAATCAGCCTCTGCTGTGTATATTGAGCCTTTATGCTATTTGTATAACTTGAAAATCTGTCTCTGCCTTTCAAGCTCTGGGATTAAAGGCGTATGCACCCACCACTGAGGCGTCTTTATCACTAATGAACTTCTTAAATTATTCTACAGTCCTGAGAGGAACTGACGCTGGGCCTGTTTGTTTCTTCAAGTGGCTGACAATTCTATCAGTAGTCTGAGGCCCATCATAAGCATCTGTTTCTTCACCATCTTTAAAGACCTTAAAAGTTGGGTAGTCACTGCCTCTATACTTATTACAGGTGTTTGTGTTGGCAGTGTAATCTACCTTTGCTAATTGTTCCCCATTTATTTTTCCTTGAAAAGCAAAGGATAAAGTTTTGACATTGAAAAATTTGAGGGTTGAAGGGCTTTTAGCTGAAGCTGCAGGCTGTTAGCCTGTGCTGTAAATTAGCTGACAGGTAGGCAGAGCTAAGAGTTCAGAGGCAGCAGCACTGAGACTGGAGGAGAGATAAAGATTAGAAGTTCGTGCCTTTTTGGAGGACACAAAGGGAGGTGGAGTCAAGAAGTCCATGCAGCCTGCTTTTCCAAGGGATGGAGGGAGAAAGGAGAGAGAAAGGAATGCCCAGATTTTGAGCTGGTTCACTCACAGTTTAAGTTATCTGCCTGTTTGTACTTCATGGGGGCTAGGCTGAGTTTCTCCCGGGCACAAAGTGCCTTTCTCCTGTGGAGCTCTCCACAGGCCACCCTGCATTATCTTATAACAGCATTACCATAGGGAAACTGCCGGGTGCAATCCCCAGGCATCAAAGAAAGAAAAGGTTTAGGATAGTGTAACTCTACATTCAGGGCTGACCAGGCAAGTGCTAAACTCCTGTCTGCTTTACCTCAGTCCCAGGGGTGACTGTGTCCCATTCTGAGGGAGGTTGATACAGAGACAGGTGAAGGGGATGTTAGGCCCATAAGTCTTGACTGCGGTATTAAGTTCTTTTAGGGTTTAAAAATGCAGTTTGTGAAATTCAGTTTGCTCAGCAGGCGCTCTTGCTTGTTGGCCTCTGCCTTGCCCTCACAGTCTGATCTGGCAGGGGAGGGGAGCTCACCTTGAGCAGGCTCACTCAAGGCAGAGCAGTAATTAGGTAAAGCCAAAGTCTTGGGCTTAGGGCTCCAAAGAGGTTTACTTTTAAGGTGGCCTGGGGCTTCCACTGTGAGAGCTGGGACAGCTGCAGCAGAAACCACAGGGGGAACAAACAGAGCCTCCTTAAAAAAGGTTTGGAGTGAAGTAACCTCCGTAGAAAGCTGAAAGAACTGTTTTTGGAGGTGTAAAACCTCTTGTAACTCTTTTACTTGAGAGGAAAGCCTGTCTTTAGCCTCAATAAGGGCAGATGCAGGTAGAGATGGAGACAAGAAAGTAGGAGCACAAATCTGAGGCACATAGAGAGGAGGACCACTTGCAGGGGCAGAGGCAGGTGGTGGCGGCCAGATAGGGCTACGATGGCAAGCTGCTTCTCTGTCCTCCTGCAAGGCAGTTCTGTCCCCAGTGTAGGGAAGCCTCTCATTTGGAGCTTTTTCAAAGACTGGGTTAATCAGAGGCATCTCAGGAGGAGGCATGCAGATTGGGAGAGGAAGATAGAGAGAAGCTGGAAGAGCAGGCTGAGAAGTTTCAGAGCAGAGCAGAACATCTTCAGAGCAGAGCAGAGCATCTTGAGAGCAGAGCGGAGCATCTTGAGGGCAGAGTGGAGAGGGTTCAGAAACTTTAACTACTGAAGGAGATTCAGAGCTCCTATTAGGTGAGATAGAAGCCACAGAGGCTGCTCGAGACAAAGGATGAAGGCAATATTCAGCTACTGACAAGAGTTGCTTCTTATTGGGATCTGATTTTGCCCCTTCAACAATATCACGAATGAGTCCCCAATAAGTGAAGACCATTAATAATAAACCATGGACAAACCTAATCTATAAATATAAAAAAGTTAATTAGATCCTCTCTTTTTTTTAACTCAGACTCCATTTTCTCTGAGAGATGCTTTTAGATCCTTCATGAATATCACTTCTTTAGACAGTCTATGGCCCATTCTTGTTTCTTATGGGACGGATGGATGTACTTATGCAACACTATCCGTGCTGTGAGCGGCAGGACGGGTGGCTGCACTTTCACTCTTCCCGGGGAGCTCTCCCAGTGTCTCTTCCAGATAATCTGTCCGGAAGAAGTCTGTGCCTTGGCCTCACATTTGTGGGCACCACCTTTCCCGATCCAGCAGGAACTTGGTTATTTCTGTGGGTGCAAGGAGGACATCAGTCTGTAATAATAAAGAATGGATGAGAAAGAGGGAGGGAAGCCAAGCAAATTCTTGTCAAGGCTTCAAACTTTAATAATGGCCAATGCCTTTATATAAGCACAGAGAGAGGGAGAAAAAGGAGGGGTTATGAGGAAGGAAATCGGCTACATCAAAAGATGAGAAGGAACATTTGGTCAAATATTGATAAGGGGTCCAATATATCTTCTGACTTCTTATCTCAGGAGGCTGTCTCTGTGAGGAAGGCTCCAGGTGTCTTCAACAGGCCAAAAGGTCCCATTATCCCAGGAAGTTTAGTGTTTGTTTGACACCTTCTCCGGGAGTCCTTAGGTCATAAAACTCCAAGAAGTCTCTACCAGAGCTGAGGTCAGCAATCAGTCACACTAAGGAGGGCTCGGCTCCTAACAGTAATGTTTTGAAA
>JADRCC010526915.1:0-10832 GCA_019843855.1 Hylomyscus alleni
GCCCTTCCTTCAGTCTCTGCTCCATAGTTAAAAGACTATCTTCTTTAGCATGCTAGTGAGTTATCCTTCATATTGTGTGAAAGACCTAGGTTCCATTGTTCCATGGGGAAACAAGCTATCCTTTCTCGGGTTGGAAATATGTATCTGAAAATAAAAGGGCTTGTTTCTCCTGCAGAGGACCCAAGTTCAGTGCTTGGCATCCATGCTGAGGAGCACACAACTGCCTGTAACTCTCCATCTATGGCACTCAGTGTTCTCTTCTGGATTTTGTGAGTACCTGCACTCATGTGTACACATGCATACAAAAACACACACACAATTTAAAGATAAAAGCAAATATTTACAAAGGAGAGATAAATTTGGGTTTTTTTAATATTATGAATGAATCTGGAAGACATTATGGTGAGTGAAGTAAGCCAGGCATGGAAATGCATGGGGAATGGTCTTGGATGTACACAAAATCTTTAAAAGTTTAACTGATGGTACCCAAGTATATGGTGGTTATAACCAGGAGCAGGGCTGGGCAGGGGACAATGTTTAAAGGGCACAACGTTTCAAAACTAAGTGCAAAAATCTTTTGTACCACATGAAAACTATAATCAACAGCAATCCTTGTATCTTGGAATAACTCACAAAAATTATACATGAGGTAATTTATATACTAGGCCATTTTATCCATTTCAAAACACCCAGTTGTACCATGTAAATATATACAGTTGGGGGACAGGGTTCAAGACATGGTTTCTCTGTATAGCCCTTGCTGTCTTAGAACTTGTTCTGTGGAGAAGGTTAGCCTTGAACTGAAAGATTCACCTGCCTCTGCCTCTCAAGTGCTGGGATTAAAGGAGAGGGCCATTATGCTTAGCTAATATATACGATTTTTATTTGTCAGTTAAATATAATCTTTTTTAAAAAGGAAAATGGAAAAAGCCAAAAGATCATGACTTGACAGAACTCTAATTTTGAAGTTCTGGCTTCTGAAATTTTGCTACAAATTTCTATTATTTTCAACCATCCCTTGTGGGGCACTTTTCCATGGCAACGTTGGTAAATTAATATAATCACCATTAATTCCTCCTTTAAGGCCCAGAAAACACAGAGATTTTAAAAAGATCCTGTAGAGAAAAGACAACCTGCAGAAAGGGGTTAAAGAATGGGGGTAAATGACCAAGAACCGGCTTTTAAAACTAAAAGCACATACCAAGTTGCCAGCACTAAGGGCTAGTTTGAATGAATCAAAGACATAGGATTTAACATAAGTACAAGAAACCTTTGTATAGCAGGAAAATTATCTAACATCTGCACTGAAAAAAATGCCAAAAGAAGTAATTTTTTTGCCAAGAAGGACTTCCATTAGAACTATTTTTAAAAGGCTAGAAATGCTCACACACTGCCACCAGCCTGTCCTGTGCTTTTGCTTCTCTGCCACCCTAACCTTCACTGATTGCAAAGGATGAAGAAATTGCCACACTCATCTTTTGACAATGGCTCTGGCATGTGCAAAGCTGGCTTTCTTAGCAGTGCCACCCCCAGGGCTGTGTTTCTTTCCATCATCAAGAACCCCTGATACCAGGGCATTATGGTAGACATAAGCTAGAAAGACTCCTACATAGGTGACAAAGCCCAGAGCAAGAGAGATATCCTTGAGCCTGAAGTATCCTAACAAGTATGGCATTGTCACCAACTGGAATAACATGGAGAAGATCTGGTTCCATACCTTCAACAACAAACTGTATGTGGCCCCTGAGAAGCACCTGGAACTTCTCATCAATGCTCCCTCTGAACTCCAAATCTAACAGAAGATGATGCACATAATATTTCAAACCTTCAATACCCCAGCCATATGTGTGGCCATTCAGGTGATGCTGTCCTTGTATGCATCTGGGCACACCACTGGCATCGTCATGGACTATGGTGATGGGGTCACACAGTGCCCATCTACAGGGGCTAAACTCTTCTCCATGCCCTCTTGCATGTGGACCTGGCTGGTAGGGACCTAACAGACTACCTTATGAAGATCCTGACTACAGCTGATAGGGCTACAGCTTTACCACACAACTGAGCAGGAAATTATGTAACGTTAAAGAGAAGTGGTGCTATGTTGCCCTAGATTTTGAGCAAGAAATGTCTGTTGAGGCATTCCTTCTCCTTGGAGAAGAGCTAGGAGCTACCTGATGGGCAGGTGATAGCCATGGGCAATGAGTGGTTCTGGTTTCCAGAGGTTCTCTCCCAGCCATCCTTCTAGACACAGAGTCCTATGACATCCATGAGAACATCTTCAACTCCATCATAAGGTATGATATTTACATCTGCAAGGACCTGTATGCCAATACAGTGCTGTCTGGTGGTACCACTGTGTATCCAGGCATTGGTGAGAGGGTGCAGGAGAACACAGCCCAAGCGTGTAGCACAATGAAGATTAAGATCATTGTTCCCCATGAGAGCAAGTAGTGTGGATTGGTGGCTCCATCCTGTACCTACTGTCCACCTTCCAGCAGGTGTGGATCAGCAAACAGCAGTATGATGAATTGGGCCCCTTCACTGCCCAGTGCAAATACTTCTGGACGGACTGAGCAGGTGCCAGGCATCTGCTGCATGAGCTGATTCTGCAGTAACGATTTGTCCTGGCAAATGTGCACACCCTAGCCTCATGAAACTGGAATAAGTCTTTGAAAAGAAACTTGTCCTGGAAGTTTGTATCTGATATCAACACCGGATAGTAGAACTTGTTGCTTATTTTTGACCCTGTATTCAAGCTAATTTTTCCCTTGGTACCTGTTTAATACCCTGTGCGTATCTTGATTTAGTCCTTAGTCCATGTGGCTTGGTCACTGGTAGCTGGGGAGAACATGAGGTAGAAGAGAAATCCCCAGGCTGGTAGATCTGTGTGAATATCATGTAGTGATATGTGCATGGTATTCATCAACAGTAGACTTCCAGGATTTCCCAAGCCTGGCAAGGGCTCCTGAACCAATCACTACTTTTGCCTTACCGGTCTAACTGGGTGGGAAAATACAAGCCTTAGCACCCAGTTTCCATTCTGGTTTTTTCCCCTCCTGACCACCATGGGTCGTTACTTGCCTTGAGTTGGGAATGTTTGCACTGAAATGCCTGCAAGAGTGTTTATCCATTTATTTTGCATAAGTTGTTTTGTACTCAAGTCCGTAAGAAATGACAAATTTCGGTGTTCTGCTGTTTGGTGAAAACATTGGTCCCCAGCAATATATCACTGTGCAAAGAAAAATAAACGTGCTGCAGTAACTGGGGAAAGGGGGCTAAAACAATGGCAACCACAGGTTTCCAACAGGAATGGAACAAATGCTAGGGTTTGTGATGTGGGGAACAGAGACCGGAGCCCAGCACACCAGATGGACTCTGCTCACCACCTGTTAGTGTAAACAGTTTAATTGGAACACAGTTGTGCTCCTTTGTTTACCTGTTGTCAGAGGCTGTTTCCGTGCTGTAATGGTGAAACTGAGTCACACGATACAAAGAAAATGAGCTATAAAACTTAAAATGTTCACTCTCTGGGACCTCACAGAAAATGCTTTCTCAACTTTGGAGTAGAAAACTGCTCCCTGTCAGTGCTTCTGACATTTCAATGGCCACCGGCATCCACTGGAGATCCTGTTAAAACTCAGATTGTCCAGACCGCTAGTCTCAAAACATCAGCAGGGAGGCCTAAGCACTTCCAGTTCTAACAAGTTCCCATTACCACACTCTGAGAAGCTCTGCTAAGCATGATGCGAACGAAGGTTCGAGTTTGGAGAAAAGGAATAAAGGGAATAAAAGGAATAAACTATCAGGAAGGGAAAAGATAGTTGGTTTAAGAAATATAGATAAACCTTTTAATTGTGTGTTGTTGCCGCCCGCAGCTCCATAAAAGCAACATATATAAGTAGGTCCTCCAAAATAGGAGCCAGGAACCCGATAATCCATTATAATTTCTATATATCTAATAAATATTACCTTATCAATACCTAATCCCAATACCTCATATCCCAAGAACAGGTGAAAACATTGGCCGGGAGAGATCTACCTTCAGCCACAAATCCTTTAATGGAAAGAGAGAAAGAACCTCAGACACAAGGGCCCAAACAGAAAAGGCAAACCCCTCCCACGAATCTGTGAGCAGCCAAGCCAATCAGAAGTTTCTCGAGTCTGTGGAGGCGGGAGACTCGCGCAACAAGCTTCCGGTCACGTAAACCTGCCAGCAGAAAAGGGGAAGGAGTCCACAGTGTGTTTTTATGTGTGTATATATATATGTGTATACATACTCATGGGTGCACATGCAGGTCACACAGATGGGTGTCATAAGTTGACACTAGTGCCATAGTCTATTGATAGCTATCCTATATTTTTGAGACAGAATCTCTCACTAAATTCAACTAGAGAAGCTGGTCAACAATACCATGGGATTCTCCTGTCCCTACCACCCAACAAGGATTACATGAATACATTGTCACACTCTACTCTTTATGTGGGCACTAAGTATCCCAACTCAGGGTGGCATACATACAAGGCGAGCACCGTAGTGATTCCCAGGGCTATCTCCCTGGAAATGAAGCCAGAAGACTTATCGCACATGATTCCAAAGATTCCAAATGTACCTTTCTATAGGAAAAATGAAGACAGTAGAGAGAGATCATAAAGTGAAGTGAAACAGACTGAGTCAACAATTCAGTCTCACATACATAGTTAGGTAGACACTGACAAAGACAAAAGGTAATCCAATGAAGAAAGGACTGGCTTCTCAAAATTTAGTGCTGCAAAGCCTGGATAAAGATTAGGAAAAAAAGCTTATATCCATTTCTTACAAAAATAGCAGCTTTCTTCATGTTTGATAGTAAATACAGACTCATCTTAGGTCAGAGAGTGCTGTGGGAACTATTTCTCAGTGTTTCTAGGAGAAGGGAAAAATGGAACAAGTTTGAAGGTAGCAATATGCTCTACTGTATGTACCCACGCCTGTGCATCCCAAGAAAACACTGTGGAAACATGAAGGCTCTCGGGACTAGAGAGGAAAACACAGAGGCCTGCTCTCAGTGTCACACAGAACAACCATCTCCTAGCCGAAATGCTTGAGATCAGAAGTGATTCTGATTTTTAAAATTTGTATATATATGATGAGATGTCCTGGGTATGGGATCCAAGTCTACACACAAAATTAACTTATGTCCCATGTATACTTTACACATAAAGTTAGTTTTGCAAATGTTTTCAGTGCACCTGAAAACATTTTGATTGTGGTTTGTCATTGGAGGCAAGTTTTAGAGTGCTCCATCTAAGGCAGTGTGGCCACACTCAGGGAAGTTTTGAATTTGGGAAAATTCCCAGAGTTCAGTATATTCTGATTAGTGGAGCGCAACCTGATTCAAATGTCCCAAAGAAGAAAGGGCATCCTGTATTCCATGACTGCTGAGCAAATACCTCATTCATGTGACCCACTTTCTCTGCCATCATCATGCAGAATTTTGCCAGCTACTAAGGATTTTGTCAGCCATAAGCAAAGAGCATGGGCCAATGCTCTGCAGTCTATTCTTGGATTTCCTAACACACTGGGACTTCCCTGCTCTTGCACTTGACAAAACTTGGTCAGCACACATGAGTCTATAAGAAGTAGATCCCAGAATAAAATAAGTTAACAAATCTTTTTTTTTGTACACAAAGCATTTATTTTTTTTATTTTTTTAACTTTATTTTTTTATTCCTTAAAATTTATAAACTATTATAACAATAAAAATAAGTATTACAAAGTTATTTGAAATAAAACAACAATCAATTTAACAATCTTATGTAGACACTTGCCTACAGCAATAATGAAAATATATTTTTTCTCAATATAACTTTTAAATAACTCCAAACATATTAACCATATATTTCAAAATAATATATCACTACTAGTATTTTCTTAAATGAATATAACTATATAAAGTCTTTTTGTTTGTTTGTTTTGTGTTTAGTAGAGTTTAAAATCTTGGTTCTTATTGTGGTACAAGCCCAAAATAAGAACAATTTTTAGACATTGGATTTCATTGTAATAAGGCTGTACTTCAATGACCCTCACATCACCAAAGGATTTTACTTCCATTGTAGCTAAACTGAGAGTTGACAATTCTGCTGCGCCAAGGAATGAATTGTAGGCACGGTTTTTGGATACAGACTTCCTGCTATGGCCAAAGCTATTTGACTTGAGTGAGTGACTTTATTCTCAGCCCACAGAGAACAGGTTACATTCATTTAAGAAATGGTATATGTATAAGATGGTCTATCCATAAAGTCATTCACCAACTATTTCAATGAACAATGATTCTGCTTGGAGGGTGGCACAGACATTAGGTGAGGGTAAGAATATGGTTCATAAGCTGTGATAATTTGGAAAAGCATTAATATCAGAGAAAGAGTAACTTATAAAGTCCTCTTTTTCAAACTTGATACAAGAATTACAAACGTCAAGCAAAGCATTCAGTCTCACTCTTTGTTGTTCTCTTACAAGCAACCTCCCTAGTTAATCATCTATGTTTCTTTTGGGTATATAAATACTTTTGAAATATATAAGCTGTTCTGAAAACCATAGTATAGTGTAAAAACATTTTTTTAAGGATATTGAAATACATGAAGTGATCTCTGCTCTTCACAGAATCAGATGCAGATGGGAAATCAGCCCCCACTGGGGAATGGCAACACAGAGGTAGTACCAGCTCTACCCAAACCTCAGAGGCTTCTGCTTGAACTGCATCTGGAAGAATGACAGGTGTTCCAGATGGGTGGGCTACTGAGGTAGGGAGGGGATGGAGCTATGGGTTTGGAAGTTAATGCTAAACACAGAAAAGCCATGGCCTAGGGTGAAGGAGAGAATGGATAATTACAACACAAAGCAAACTCTAGTGTACATCTGAATATCTCATGCTTAAGCCATGACAGGGAACAGGATTCTGATTTGGCCATGACATCATTTTATACAAGACTAAAGAATTCCTACTCTGCCCTTTTGATCATCTTACATGAGTGATGTGATCAAACATATATTTTGGAAGAATCAGTGGAAGACAATATAATAGGTTCAATATAACAAGAATGAAAGTGGGTTGACGGGCTAGAAGTAGTAAACAATTTTTAACCCAGAATTGTTCCTGTCTAAAGGAAACACAGGGGAAAAAAATGGAGCAGACACAAAAGAAAAGGCCATCCAGAGACCGACCACCTTGGGAATCCATCTCATCTGCAGACACCAAACCCAGACACTGTGGCTGATGCCAAGAAGTGCCCCAGACAGAAGTCTAGCTAGTATGGCTGTCCTTTGAGAGGCTCTGCCTGCATCTGACTAAGACAGATGCAGATACTCACAGCCTATCATCAGTCTGAGTCCTGAAGCCCCAATAGAACAGTTAGGGGAAAGAATGAAGGAGCTGATGGGGATTGTAAGCCCATAGGAAGAACAACAATATCAAATAAGTGGGCCCCACCAGAGAGCTCTCAAGGACTAAACCACCAACCAAAGAGTAAACATGAATGGTCCCTGGCTCCAGCTACATATGTAGCAGAGGATTGCCTTATCTGGCATCAATGGGAGGGGAGACCCTTGGTCCTGTGGAGGCTTGTTGCCCCAGCATAGGGTTTGCTAGAGGGGTGAGGCAGGAGTGGGTAGGTGGATGCGGAAGCACACTCTTACAGGCAAAGGGCAGGGATGGGATGGGAGTTTGCTGAGGGGAGACCAGAAAGGGGGACAACAATTGAAATGTAAATGAATAAAATAACCAATTATTTTTTTAAAAGTAGTAGTAGTAAACAAGAAACAGATTGGAAATCAGACAATATTTACAAACTTCAACTATATATACCTGATAATTGTTTGGACCAATGAGCAATGAAAAGACAGTTCTTAAGATGATTCCCAAATTTCTGGATTTCATAAACTGAGAGAATACTGGTGTGCTTGACAGTGGACACATGGAGTTTGTAATGTCTGAACCTTTATGTGATCACTCTAAGTAGACACCATAGAGCTTAGGCTCCAGTGGATAACAATAAGAACCCCTTTGGATCCTCAGCTCTCCTCTCGGGAACCTTCCTTGCCCAGCTTACGCAATCTATCAACAACTCTTTGCATTTCAATTCTAAATTTGCTATTGGGGATAAGGACAGTGACATTCAGAGAGTTTGCGACTTGCTTGGGTCACACTCCTAAGAGCATCTTTCAGAGCCCGCTCTCCTCATCTCTATTATATCTACTCTCACATTATTTCCCCAATGATTATAAATTATGACTAAGCTGAACTTGTATGAGCAGCTAATATTAGGATTCAGTTGTGGTCCTGACAGGAATTCCCTGTCTTGCTCTATCTCTCTGCTAACCCTCTGACCATCCTACCCCACCTTTTTTGCATATTTTATTATTTGATGCCTATTTCTTGTTCCCAATAACATTTTAAAAAAAGTCTATAATATCCACTACCAAAACTTTTGTTAAGTGCTAAAATACTGGCCCATGTCACCCATCAAAGCACAAATACTTTGACAGAGGCTTCAGCGCCTCCTTAGAGTGCTCTTTACTTGAGTGTGCCTAAATGTTGTCAAGAGATCTTGCTCACAGTCAGGTTCTTGAGTCCCAGCTTACAGATTCTAACTGCAGAAGGCCACGGGAGAAACTCAGGAGGCTGCTGGCTTTAAAAGGCATCAGATATGCTTCACTGAGAAAAAAAAAAAAAAAAAACAATTTAAAGGAAAGCTTCTCTGAAGCACATTTCAAATACCATGGCAGGACAATGGGTGATACTTTCTGGATATAGGCATAATTTCAGAGTACTGCAGGTTACAAGGGCAGATAGTAATCATGATTAACATCATTATCACATTTGACACAAACTAGGGTCACATCCTTAGAGGGCCACAATCCTCACAGTCTCATAGTTGGATAATAGTATTTGCATTTTACACTTCAGGAGAGGAAACTTGATACAACTCAGACATTCAACCCAGGCCATGAATTTCCTGATGTTCTCCTATTTCTCTTCAGGCACACTAAACCAAGGTGTCAAGTGGGTAATTTGCTTGAGAGGTTAGTGCATTTTTGGTTAATAGTAGGTATGAGAGTGCTTCAAGGTGTGGGTGAGCCTTTGACAGAAGGATATATGCACATTAATTCAGAGCCCCAAATGAATGCCTTAAATCCCATGGGTTATTCTAATGATATTTACTGTAAAACACTACTGACTGCGTGGTGATACTTTCTGATATCACCCAGCTGCAATGAGGGAGTTATTAGCCTGGGAATTTGCCTCAGCTGCCCTGAAGAGCTCGTTCATTCCAGGCTGGAACAGGAAGGAACTGTGCTTGCGTCCTGGGACAAGATTGTAAACGGAAAGCTTGGTGGCAGAAATAAGTTGTCGTGCACTGATGCATGACAACTCTGCCACAGAGAATTAAGGATGTTTACTAACATATTGTGGTGTTTTAAAACCAGCACATGCAGAGCAGAATCAAACCATAATAATGTTAAAACAAAAGCAAGTACATTAAAGTCTAATCATGTCCTTCTCCTTTATGTGTTAAAATTGGAAGCTGTGAGTGATGCCTTTAATTATGGTCTTGATGTTTTAGTTGCTGAGCGGTTTATTTAAAGTGACAGAATCATTTTCTTTGTACATAATTACTCCTGCTGAATTTGTTATATAAACAAATGGGAGACTAATAAATCAGAAACAGAAATAAAATTGATAGCTCTCACCAGATAATAATCTTCATGTATTTATGACAGGTTGCTGATTCATATGTAATTTAGTCTTAGAGTTAGCTAATTAGAGAGAAAATCATTACAAGCTTACTTCTTAAGCATGATATTAACCTAAAGAACCCACAGTGTTAAGGACAAAATGGTTCATGATAAAATGGAGGCAAGACACTAAAAATCAATATTAATATGTTTTTTTCTATACTCTTTAAATCTGTATGTGTGAGTTCTCCATATTGACAACAATGGAAAGATGGTAAAAGAAAATTCACTTCTTGATAATTAAGGCAAAAAAATAGGAATTAGTCCACAAAATTAGACCACAGTGTAAGTAGTGATACAGCTATCAAATGATACACTGAAACAGATGAGAGCAGATTCCCGCTCAACATGAGAGGCTTGGTGTCATATGCTCCTGAAGGTCACTGCCACTTAGAGTCCTGTGACCCCAGATTCAGATCATAACAAAATCCACCTCTACTTTCCTGTATGTTTACACAGCACAATTTTACCTGGCTTTAAAGTGTGCTAGAGAGACTAAAGGAAAGGCCATCCAGAGACCATCCCCAAGGGATTCATCCCATATAGTTACCAAACCTAAGACACTATTGTGGATGCCAAGTAGTGCATGCTGAAAGCAGCCTGATCTGGCTGTCTCCTGAGAGGCCTTGCCAGAGCCTTACAAATACAGAGTTGGATATTAGAATTGGACTGAGTGTGGTGTCCTTAATAGAGGAGTTAGAGAAGGGACTGAAGGAGTTGAAGGGGTTTGCAGCCCCATAGGAAAAACAATATCAACCAACCAGATCCCCCAGAACTCCCAGGGACTAAGCCATCAACTAAGCCATCAACACGTGGCTCCAGCTGCATATGTAGTAGAGGATGGCCTTGTCATGCCTCAATGGGAGGAGAGGCCCTTGGACATATGATGGCTTAACAGATGCCCCAGTGTAGGGGAATCAAGGGTGGGGAGGTGGGAGTGGGTGGGTGGTGGAGGAATAGCCTCATAGAAGCAAGGGAGGGAGGATGTGATAGGGTGTTTCCTGTGTTTCTTTATTTACATTTGAAATGTAAATAAAGAAAATATCCAATAAAAAAAAAA
>JADRCC010526928.1:0-12689 GCA_019843855.1 Hylomyscus alleni
AAGCAGATAGACATCTTTGTATGCTGTAAGACTTATAAAGTCTGAGAGTCCAGAAGAGGGGCTGGATTGTGATCAAAAAGACAATTTTAATCCAGTTGTTAGAGTGGATGCAATTGGACATAGTTTAGGAGCAGGTGATTTTAATACTTATAGGTTATTAACATTTTCATACCTGGCCTCATAAGGTATTTTAGAGATTAGCTGTTGGTGGGGCAGAGATGCTTGGAGTCTATGGATGGAGCTGTCTAATCTTATCAAGTCTCCACCTGTGAGTGTCATAGCCTTTCCAGGTCACACATAAATGTAGCACTCAAAGCAAATGAGGTTTCTTTTCCTTGTCTATCCTCAAAGGCCTTATCTGTAGAGTGCCTGTGGTCAGCCTCAAACTGTTATTCCCACATGGGCTGAAATTACCAAATGTTAAATAAGCAGGTAAGGGAAAAGATATCAAGTACCACTGGGGATAGCTTCGTTAAGACAATTCTGTCCTAAAACCCTGCTTGAGGAGGAAAAAAAGATATGTGCTCATATTTACATATATGTGTGTGTTTATGACTCCACTAGATAGAGAAGAGCCAATAAAATGTTTGGAGAGAAATATGGAGTAAGAAGTAGCACAGAAACTACCAGAAGACAATGAGAAATCCCTTTGCTTCTCCCCAGTCCTGACACTCAGTGTTGTATGAATGTTAAATGCAGGAAAGTAAATACAGCACAAAAACTGAGTATCGTTAGTATGCCACTGTCTAAGGAATCAGGTATGTATACGTTCTGAGAAGTAACTAATGTGCTGCCCAGATAACAGAAACCCACTCAGGCCTGGCCCTCAAGGAAAAAACAGGATGTGACCTGTGCTGGTGTGACCGCTGAATACAGTCACATAAAGCATCACTATGCAGAAGGGAAAATATGGTTCTCCTTCCTTCCTGCTAAACAACTGAAGGTCCCCAACTTAGCATCTCTGCAGTCTAACTTTCTGCCTGTGAAAAGGGAATGCACTTGTAGCATCATGCCCATTAAACAACGTTAAATAAATGAAAGACTTATCCAAGCTCAAGACTCATAGAAGGAAACCAGGAAGGAAGAGTTGGCCGGCTCAAGCTGTTATAAACATACCACAACTGTAATATACCAACGAAGTAAAAGAATATTCTAGTTATTCACATACTGGTTGGTTTTTTAATCAGATAATTATAAACCAGATCTTCAAATTGCGCTTGAGGATAGTCCTACATGCTGTGTAGTCAAAACAAATTCATCTCCTCAGAAAAATCACCCCATGCAGTACAGGTGAAAGGAGTATGCGCGCCATCACACGCCTAGAGCTGGTGTTCCTGGAAGCATGCGCGACATCACACGCCTAGAGCTGGTGTTCCTGGAAGCATGTGTGCCATCACATGTCTAGAGCTGGTGTTCCTGGAAGCATGTGCGCCATCACACGCCTAGAGCTGGTGTTCCTGGAAGCGTGCACGCCACCACACGCCTAGAGCTGGTGTTTCTGGAAGCGTGCGCGCCATCACACGCCTAGAGCTGGTGTTCCTGGGAGAGCCAGGACGTTACCATCCTGTGCCTCCCCAAAACTCAACAGCATCCCAAATGGTTGGTAAAAAGCAGTCTTAAAACGATTCTGTGAAACTCATCTTTAGTATCCTCCAGGCTTCTCTTGTGGAGACATAAATTTCAACCAATCCCATTAGAGATCCTTCGCATATGTGTAAAATGTATAAGGGCAGTTTGTCTTTAAAGTGTGTTTTGGTCAGAATGAAAACCTCATGAAGGATTAAAAATACGTAATCTAAATAAAATGTGCATGTGCCCAGGTCCTTGCTCCTATTAGAGAAACTTACCTCTACAACACGCCCTTTTCCTTCTCAAGAACTCATGGGCCCTTACCTTTTGTATTCCATCTCATCACTCAAGAGAATCTTATTGTAATACATGGCTCCTAAAACTGCTTTCTTTCTAGAAGATGCTAGCAACCACACCAACTGAGATAAAACATTGCTTTCTTATACCATATTTCCAACAAACACTCAGAAAATCTCAGAATCAAATAAAGTATTTCCCAGAAACATTTCTGGGGTACTTGCTCCTCTCTGAGGCTGGAAAGAGAAGATCTTCCAGAATTCTGCCTCAAAGAATCTTTCTGAAGGGAAATGGAGGAGCGGTGGCTCTGGGGGGGAGTGGAGGTGGGGGAGCTGAAAGGAGTGGAGGGATAGGAGGCTGCTGCTGGGATGTATTGTATAAAAATTCATAATAATAAAAACTTAAAAAATGATATTCACACACTGAGCTTCTCTGGCAAACCAAGTGCAAAGCAATTCTTTTACTTCCACTCAAAGTATGTTGGTAAAATGTGGCACCTCATTTATAAATCCCAAGCAAATTAGTTAAACATCCTTTAAGGCTACAGGATATAATTCTATGTAAGCATCCATCGTGTGAATGAAAACAGAAATGATATTTGCAGAAGGTCAAAGATAACTTTCCAACAGCTGGGCAATAGGCACTAGCCAAAGATGTGGAAATAAATATAATTTTCCAATAAGTAAGTGTAGTTCAGATGACAGAGAAATGTTCTTCCTGATGTAAGTTGATCAAGATGTTGGAAAATGTCAGAATTGGAGCTGCGCTTAAATCGTGGGTTTGATGGCATGGTGTTTCAATGGACCTCCTTCTTGTCTAGTTGCAAATGTGACCTGAACAATCAGATGCAAAACTAAACCATCAAAAAACACTTACCCAGAGTTTCTCTTTTAGAAGAGTACCATTAAACAGATCTAATGTTCTGTGCCACAGGGAGAGCACTCATCCAAAAAGACTAAATCAAGAAGGTGTTAGCATTATGGATGTGTCTGGTGTCCACCTAATAAAGAGAACCTTTGAGGGATAAAATATAATTCATCTAGTTATAAAATTTAGCCAAAATACAACATAAATATAAAAATGTATCCCCCCAAAAGCAGTGACAGTTGGCTAATTCTGCTTCTTCCATAAAATGGTTATTGAACAGCCGGAGATGCAGTGCAAATCTATGAAGAGTGAAGAACTTTCAAAGTGTGCAGAAATTAGTTAATGAGTGAGGGGAAAGGTTCCCATCTCACCAGTCCTGCCTTCCCAAATATTGACATCGATCCCACACATCAGTTAGCCAGAACATACATAAGTGCAATGAGTAGCCTGATTAATGGTGTTGGAGGGTCGCAGAGATGGGAGATTTAACTATCTGTGGTCCTCAAGATACTAAGAAGTGGTACCTTCACTCCATTTGTTTTTAAAACCATGCTGGCATAAAAACTAAAACATTTATACATTCATATCTCATGTATAAATCCTTTTATACTTCTTTTATCTAAGGTTTAACCTCTAAAAGTGTCTAGTTAAACAGCCTGTAAAGGGGAATATGCACTTTCGTCCTCCAACACAGTAATCAACCCGTATCTTAGTTGTAGCAGAGATGGATTGCTGAAGGAATGGAACAAGGTGTTGAGGGGGTCTGGAATGGGGTGATCACAAGAGCTAAACTGGGAATAGATGGGAAAAGAGAGGTGTGAGAAGTTCCTAACATATTTGGAAAGGCAGAAGGTAGTGCCAGACTTTTAATAAACACATTGAAAAGGAGCGCATGAGTACAAGGAGAGACCCGGACTTTTTCTGCCTGTTTTCATTTCACCTTTGCCCTAGGCCACAGCAGTCAAATTCATGATCTAGTGAACCTTATTGCCAGCCCTAATGACCACTTTCTCTTCTCTGCTCTATCCTCCCCACTGGAAAATATACTGTCTCCTTGTATGTTTTATGTAAGAATGTATCCTACACAATGCTTTTGCCCAATTCCAGGAACTGCTCAGAACATCGTACATGCCTTACGATGCACATGGGCTCTCAGAAGTTGCTATGTTTAAAAGTTAAATAATAGCATAATTTATTATTTGACAGACAAAAACACCTTTTAAAAGCATAAGATATACTTCAGAAGTTTCCTATGTAGCTTAAACAAGATGAGTTGCTAAGATCCCCGATGGGTGCCTCTTAGCCCCATCACCTCCCCTTCACTTTTGCAGTTGTCTTTTGGTGAACAGGAAATTCACTACCATTGAACAAATGATACTAAGTCCCAGAGGACACAGACTTTTATTCTTAAAATGGTTCCATTACTTTAACTGTCTTAAGTTAGAGATCCTTTCAGACCCTCAGTGTCATCTTGGTGATGATATTTGCTACTGCTAAAAAAGAAAAGAAAAAGAAAAAAGAAAAAAAGAAAAAAAATCACCCCAAGGAGACAAAAATATGAAAGCAGGTTCAGTCTTCCCCTGTCCCTTTCGCTGAAACCTCACAAAATCACTCTGTGTCCCAGAATGTTGAACAGGCATCTCAGATTTTTGGAAAGAATTAAATGTCTCCATCATGTTTTTAAGTTAAAGAAATTACTTTCATATCCTTTGTGTCTACGATTCTGTTGAAGCCAATTGTGGTTATTACTGTCTGTCTGCTATCTGCCCCGTACATTTTTATGAAGCATTTTTAGAACACTGAGAAATCTCAGGAAGGACATTTTCACTGTTAATGCTAATGTTTTCTTTGAGGTTAACTGTCATTATGAAGATCATTTAGCTGAGATAATAATGGAAGGATCCTCCCATGAAATGACCCTTTGTCCTGGCTAAGTCCGGTCTTTCTCCAGGTTGAGAAGAGACCTCGTACCCCAGCACAGAAGTGCTTGGATATACAGAGCCTGTCCTCATTTCACATTCATGGGAGACTGAAAATAAATCTAGGTTATGCTGACTAATTCTCCTGACAGACACCCGATTTTAACATGCATGAGATAGTCCCCACTGTCATTTGCCCAAAGGGCATCAGGGGAGAGAGGAAAATGAACTTCCTCGGAGTAGCTTAGTCTAAGTTCTCACACAGTCAATGTTATTATAGTTTCTTGAGTTTAAGGCATGAGAAACATGATGGATCAATTATAAAAAAGAAAAACATCTGTCAATATTTCACCTCCACCATTCAGCAAACAGCGGAGTGAAATGGCTTAGAACAATCAGCGGTGGCTTCGAATGGGACTCTGAAATCTTCTGATTGGGTGGGATCTGTGTGAAGAATCTCAGCAAATCCTGACATTCTACATAGTATCATCTTGCTGATAGAGATACCTTATTCCAAGAGAATTAAAAAATAAAATAAAAATAAATGTAACCATTCTCTTTTAATTGGATATCTTATTTGTTTACATTTCAAACGTTATCCCCTTTCCCGGTTTCCCCTCTACAAACCCCTATCCCATCCCCCCTTACCCTGCTTCTATGAGGGTGCTTCCCCCACTCATCCACCTACCACCACCTCAGTGCCCGAGCATTTTTCTACACTGGGGCATCAAGCCTTCCCAAGACCAAGAGCCTCCCCTCTCACTGATGCCAGATAAGGCCCCTTCAGCTCCTTCAGTCCTTCCCCTAACTCCTCCATTGGGTTCCCTGTTCTCAGTCCAAAGGTTGGCTGCTAGTATCCATATCTGTATTGGTCAGGATCTGGCAGAGTCTGTCAGGAGACAGCTGTATCGGGCTCTTATCAGCAAGCACTTCTTGGCATTAGCAATAGTGTCTGGGTTTGGTGCCAGCATGTGGGATGGATCCATAGGTAGGGCAGTCTCTGGATGACCTTTCCTTCGGTCTCTGTTCTACTCTTTGTCCCTGTATTTCCTTTAAACAGGAGCAATTCTGGGTTAAAAGTTTGGAGATGAGTAAGTGGCCCACTCCTCAACTGGGATGCCATGTCTAACCTCTGGATAAGGTCTGTACAGGTTTTCCTTTGCGGGCTATTTCAGCTAACATCATCTCCCTGGGGTCCTGGGAGGCTCTTGATTTCCTGGCATCTGGGACTTTCTGGTTGCTATCCCCAGTTCCCCATCCCCCATTGCTACACATCTCTGTTCAATTTCCTGACCCTCTGTGCATCTCCTCTTTTAAAAAAATCAATGAGAAAATACTTTCAAAAGAGTGGAACAATAGGAATGATAGAGACAGGTAAGTTCAGAGTATACAAAAAGTACTAATATGTTACCAAAATTTAATGGTAATGTATTCTGCAAGCAGATGTTTGCAATTAACTAATTTCCTGTCATTATTCTTTAACACTGATATGAAAGCAAGATACAAAAATACAAAGGGTGGGAAAGAGAGAAAATAGAAGGGAGGAAGAGAGAGCTTAGGATGAGTAGAGGTAAATTAGGCAAGGAAGACAGACAAGGAAAAATATACAGAGAGAATTCCATCACTGAACAGATAATATATCCAAACCAAATTTTGTTGTTTTTTTCCTCCAGCCAAGTCTATAGAATATTTAAGGCTCACTTAAGGGTTTTTGAAAAAAATGGTGGCTGAGAGGAGGGAGAACTTTTTTATTTATTCCTTCTTTTAATGTTTCCAGTAAATTCTGGACACTCATATTTTGTCCTTTCTCTGGAAGTTGATTTTTATTTTTCAGATGGCCAAAGTCTATTTCCTTATATTTGAAAGATATAAAAAGATGTTAATTTAAGAATAACAAATGCCTACTGATTGGTCTCCCAGAAAGAGCATGACCCTCCTTAAAATCTCTTTGGAACTCAGGCATGAGCAGTGTTGACGGAACTCAATCTTGGTGAACTTCAAAAGTAAGGATGTCGCCTTCTGGAAAAGCAGCCAGATAACCACAATGCTTCTTTTTCTCTGTCCTTGAAATATAAGACAATGAAAGAAGCATGGTCACTAAGTCATAGGCCCAACTGTAAGGCTCAGACCCTGAATTTTGTAGTACAGTAGGAGATAACTGAGGCTTCCCTAACTAGAGATGCTAAACTCATGGATTTGATTAGAGCCATAATTCTGCTAGTGTCTCACAATTCTATTCCATCCCTTGATCAATCTGAAGATGAACTTTTGCTTCCTTGCTCATGTACCTTAAAAGCTCTTATAACCCACATCCCAGAATTCATGCTCAGCCTCAAAGAATTCTCCATACATGTGGAGAATATGTGATTTCTCTCTTGCTGATCTCTTGCCATTGGCAACTACTACACAAAACGAAGTACTTGTTTTGCTTGCTGTGTGACATCTCCACACAAGTACAAAAAGAATCTTCTATTGAATTTTTTTCTCAAGTTTTAATAAGATACACTGTTAAGTCTGTTAAGCTGTTTAAACGGAACACTTTCTCGCCTCTCCATTACAACTCCTCCACACAAAAGTCAGTAGGACATGCAATTAACCTTAACATTGCTGGTATAAAGCACAAAACCTCTTGAGTCATCTCACACATCTAGGTATAAGGCTAGTCCATGCTTTTTGAAAGACTGCCCTATCCTCTGTAGATCCAAAGCACTCTTCAGAAGGCTGGAGGAATGTCCAAAGAGGCCAGTCATGTATGTGATCTCCAAGTAAAAGAACTCAGTCTAACCCAAACACCAGATTTCTTTTTCTGCAGTCACTGGTTACAAAAGAAAAGAACAAAGACAAATTGACTCAGACCTTAGTCACTCTATGGGGGAAAAGCAAAGCACATAATGCACACTAATGATTGGATAATCAGCATGTGTGATCTTTCTGTGGAGCAATCAACATGCTGTTATCACTGTTTGGGGATCAAGAGATGCACTAACAAAGAAATGTCTCTCCCACGCTAATGGGGTGATATGAGTTTGGCTTCAGGAAGAAAATAACCAATTTCCTACAATTTAATTATAACCCATTACTCTGATAGCCTCTTCCCTCCTAGCAAGAGGAGAGCCTATAGTTGTGATGATGTATCATCAAATAAGTAGGTCTCTTTGGATCTGAACAATGTGGCAAAAATAATAGAGGACTGAATTAAATGCATTCATGAGTCTGGAAAAGCAAAGTCTCATATAATAAAAGTTCATGGCCTATATACTTGACTAGCCTAAAGACAAAACTGAAAACTATGGCAGTGACATGTCTTACATTTTGATAGTTCTTCCCAGTTGCATTTTCAAGCAACCTCTTGTTTTGCTCTGTGAAGCATGTTTGTTTGTTTGTTTGTTTGATGGCAGGATTCCTATTTGTTTCTGAAGCTTTCCTTCAAACAAACAAAATTTTTACCTAAACTTAAAAAAGTAAACTGGTGCCTTGTCCTATCATCATTAGAAAGGCTTCCTTCAAGTAGCAGATGCAAGCAGATGAAGAAAACAGTCATCGCTATGCATATTATGAGAGAAAGTGTCTAAATTGGAAGTCTCCGTTGGGTTCCTCCCCTTGGGGCTGCTGGAATTCTGAGAAGAGTAACTCAAAAGATTATAGGAGGGGGTGTAGAAAATGAAGGAGATGAGGAAAATCAGGTAAGCAGTGTACATACGGGCTCACAGAGACTAAAGTGGCAAGCATGGGGCCTGCAGGGGTCTGCACCAGGTCCCAGGTCCTCTTCCTATATGTTGTGGCTGTTAGGATTAGCAGAGCTCTTAACTGTGGAAACAGATGTGTGTGACATTTTTACCTTCTCTTAGGAATCTTTTCTTCCTGTTAAGTTCCTTTGTCCAACATCAACATAAGGGCTTTGCCTTGTCTTATTTTATTTTATCATGTTTTATTTTATCATCTTACTTTATCAAGTTTTGTTATTGTCTCTAGGCAGCCTTCTCTTTTCTGAAGAAAGAGGTTGTGGATTCAGGGGAGAGTGGATGGGAGTGGGAGGAGTGGAGAGAGGGGAAAATGTATTATATGAGAGAAGAATCTCATTAATTCAATTAAAAGGAAAGAAAGAAAGAAAGAAAGAAAGAAAGAAAGAAAGAAAGAAAGAAAGAAAGAAAGAAAGAAAGAAGAAAGAAAGAAACAAACAAGAAAGGAAAAAAGAAAGAAAGAGAGTGAGAGAGATAAAGAAAGAAGTGACCTCCTTCATAACCTCCTTCATTCCTTTGTGCATTTTCTCCATCCCAATTTGAAAGCAGAGTTGAAATTCTATGAGAGGTAGAAGTGTTGAAAAATAAAAATCTGGGTAGCTATGTCTCTACCAGTTAAGAAAAATTCAACTTTTTCCTGGGTGCTCTTGCTTGTGTAGTCTAACTTTCCCTGAACTATTTTTGCTTTGTTGGTTTCTTGGGTTTGTTGTTGTTGTTGTTGTTTGTTTATCATTCTGGTTTTTTTTTTTTGAGGGGCTGGGGAGTTGTGGTGGTGATAATGTTGTTTTTTTCAGCTTTAAAGCATCCCAAGTCTATCAGCAGGCATTTTTCTTTGTGAGAAGAATCAAAAAGTAATTACAAACCTTCTGTCCTCACGGAACCTACTGCTGCTGTGATGTTGACACTCAGTGTGCTTCCAGAAGGGCCAGTGCCTGGAAAGACTGACTACACAGTACAAACCCTGCCCTGAACAAGTAGCCAGCTTGAACTTGACGCGTCTTGTTACCAAACCTAAGTTCTATAGCAGGTGGAGACTAGCTATACAAGTTGGTGGGTTATTTTCTCTCCCCCAAAGTTAAAGCTGTGTAGCTTAAAAGTCAGAGCAAAAATGACTTTTTGCCTTTGTTTCCCTCTCTGTGCATAAAAGTGATGTTGGTAAAAACATAACTGATCTGTTTGAACCAAAAGCTCCAAGTACAAAGAAGGACACTGCTATCAAAAACAGCTTTCCCAGCTTCCCTGTACTCCCCTCTTGATATTTTTCTATCCTGAGATTCACTCACCTGTAATTGGTTGGGAGAAAACAGGCTACAGAAAACTCTGAACAACTCATTTTTGCCTTCATCTAACAGTAACTCTATTAAAAAGTCATAAATTGGTTCTATGTTTTAAATCAACACTTATTGTAGTCAGGTCTATAAATAAGAATCCACTGAAAATATTATAATATAACACAATATTTTGTGGAACATTTGTTTCATTCTGTGCATGCATGTACATGTGTACATTTACATATGAATTTATAAATAATACAAATCAGAGTTGAATGCTTGTTTGTCATGGTACACTGTGGAAAAATGTCCAAGATATTACTGTTCAGCTAGTTGGAATTGTTACTTTCCTTCCTCTATAGCCAAATGGAGCCAATGAGCACCTACCCATTATCTAAATTTGCTGCAAACCTTCCTCTCAACACTCAGACATATAAGTGTATGAACTATATGATAGTCATATATGGAAGGAATTGGATACACATGCCACCAAATATTACCAAAGACAGTGATATTTTATCAAATAATATAGAGATAGAAATTGAGAAAAATAGTGAGTCAATAATTCCATTTTTAATCATAAATAAAACACTTATTCCTATGGACAGTGCATGCTTCGTGTTGTAATGCAAAGATAGCCTCCACCACTGGAGTGAAGCTTGTAATGAGCATCCCTAGGGCTCCATATTTAGCTTTGTAAACAGTAACATCTTGGTATTGTGAGTTTACCATCTAAGAGTCCATAATTCCTGCACAGAAAGTTTTGAGCGGGTGTTATTTCTTACAGTGTTTCAGTGTCCTCTGTGACATTGTTTCCAAATTCATGAGGATGAACTTGCAAGTATTCATAGACTCCTTGTAAGTTAAGCTAATACAATCTTTGATGTAAAGTACACAGAAGGGACATCCATCCCTGTGTACAGACTACCCATAGCTATACCTCCTGACATTAGTGAGCCTTCCATAAATACTTGATGAAAAGACCCTATTGCTGAAGACACTACATACACTGGTCACAGGACATGGAGAGATTAAGTCATTACTTCCCATGAAGCTTCCTGCCTGTTGGGTAGCTCTCGCCGTATTAGAAAGTGCTATGCCAGCTGACCTAAGTGGGAAATGTTATCAGCAGACTTACCAGTAATGATCCTGAAAAATACAATAATGACCAGCATGACAAGACATGAAGGCCAAAGCTGCACTGGATCTATGAGCAGCATTTTCATCTATGCAGGCCAGGTCACACTCTTCAGGGTTCAGATTTGCACCCTCTTCATGAAATCCAGCAGAGTCTCTATTTCTTCCTTGATTTCTGAAGCGCATAGGAGGGATTTCACTCCCATCTACTTTCTTGTGTTATGATTTGTGTGTCTAGAGTGTTCCTCACTTGGATCCTGAAGGTGACAATGAGCCAGAATCAGTAAACATGAAAAACTCCTTCTAATCTATCTGGTGAAGACACAAGCTTTCTCATGACACTGAGAAGTAGCTTCCCAGAGATGCTGGCTTCTCTCAGACTCTCTAGGGTATTTCTCAATAAGAGTCTGATAGAGACAAGTGGTCCATGGAGAAGTCAGTGCTAGAGTATCCAAACTGAGCACTAGCTTCATCGTCATGCCCTCTTCCTGTTCATGAGGTCAGGCTGCGTGTAGCCACTGATAAGTGAAAATTTGGAACTTCACTGTTGCCAGATATTCCATGCTTCCACTTCCCAGGATCAAAATCTGGATTTCCAAGTTTGATAGATTATGATGCCTGCTTTTTAAAATACTTACTTATCTTTATTTTTACTTTATATATATGAATGGTCTTTTTATTGAAAATCATTTTGGGGGGCGGTCACATAATCTATCCTAACCATGATTTCCCCAGTCTCTACTCCTCCTCATTTTTCCCCACCTTCCCTCCCATATGGATCCACCCCCTTTCTGTCTCCCTTTAGAAAACAAACAGACATTTAAGGAAAAGTAATAAAATGAAAACACAATAAAACAAAAACAAGCATATCAGAATAGGATAAAACAAACAAGAGGAGAAACAAGGCCAAGAAAAGGCACAGGAAACAGAGACACAGAGACTCACTCTACTACAGCTATCTCAGGCCCACCTGTCTCATCCTAGGGCATAACACTCTCCCAATGCTGCAGCATCACCATATAGGGACATTAGATCTGGGTATAAAAGTGATCAGAGTAAGCAGTACTTAAAAGAATTGAAATTTTAACATTAGTTCCTTCTCTCCAAATACCATGGAGATGCAACTCTGTTGGACAAATCAAATGCATATAATAAATTCATGTGTTTAGGGCTTAGGGAATATGCTGGAGCAAAAATTGGGAGAACTGGAAGAAGACATAGCCATGGTGATTAAAGACATTTTCCAAAGGCTTCTCACCACATTTGTATCCTTGAGCAAGTAAGAGATGATTAGAGAAGAGACAAACTTGTTCATTGTAACAACATCACAAACTAGAGTAGGAAATATGGGCAAGTTCAATCATCATTTTATTTTATATTTTCTTATTTAGTGTATATATGCACAGCACATGTGTGAAGAGGACAATTGTGAGAGTCAGTTCTTTTTCTCCTATGTTAGTTCAAGGGGCCAAAGTCAGCTCATTAGATTTGGCAGCAAGTATCCTTTCCCACTGAACCCATCCTTTTAACTTAAATGCATACTTGTGATTATTTTTAAACTGTGATTTTTCATGGGCAAGAAAGTCAGACTTAATTTTTTTCTAATTGAGGAGTGTATTATATATGGAGACGATGCATAAACACACATGTACATCCACGATTCAGAAAGAGTTGAACTCAGATGATTGCTGACATCTGCATTGCAAAACACTGCGAGCAAATATGGGGATGCTTTGTTCGTCAAGAAACCTAGCTGTAGGGATTAAGCCTTTAAAGATAATTCGGGATTATGGAAATAATACTAAATTGGGTGGGTAGAATGTTCTTAACCACTTTACCCAACTATTCAGGTAATGCAAGAACACCTTTACAACATCCACAAATATCAG
>JADRCC010526947.1:320-11002 GCA_019843855.1 Hylomyscus alleni
GAACAGACTGGTCCATGAGATTGTCAGCCCTTCCAAATGCTCCCCCCTGATTGAGTTTATAATTGGGGGTGACAGAGGGTTGAACCCCATGCTAGTGACAAAACCGGTGTTAAGACATACCCAGAGTAAGAGGACAAATTCCTAGGCCACAAGGCCTGCCTGAATTTGAAAAGCTCTCAGAATGAGGGCAATAGCCAAAAGGGGCAAGAACACTTTCAACTGAGGGCTCATTGAAATTCCTTGGTAGACTTTTTAACAATCATTTAATGTGTGTTGCACACCTGCTGTGGAAAGTGGAGAGGGGAAGGCAGCTTGCAAGAGGCAGTTCTCTCCTTCTACCTCATAGGTTTCAGGGACGGAACTCAAGTGGCCAGGCCCCTTCACCTGCTTGGCTCCTCAACTGTCCAGAGTTCCTTAGCACATGTCGTTATTGGCAATCAATAAAAGCGAGCTCAGCACAGAGCATTGGCCTTCCAGAATAGAAGCAGCACAGGTCCCTGTAACATGTTCACAGCTCTAATCATTAAGATGTGGGGGAAATCCATGCTGAGCTGTGTGTTCATCAGCACCTGGTTTCTGACCTGAGATGCTGGACTCATCAGTCGGTCTCCAGTACCTGACCTGGGAAATCTGGGTCCTTTGATACTTGGCAGCTGACCCTGGGCTCCCAGGTGGACTCATTTGTTACACGGCAATAGAAAACTAACACACTCTTAGTCTCTGCTCTTCATGACGCTTCTGGTAAGACAAAGCTTGGTCTCTGCTTTAACACTGTCAAGTTTGTTACAGCTGAAGAGGGTGTGACCTGACTCTAGCACCCAGGAAATCACCAAGGACCCAGCAAGGGACCACAGCTGAGATGGACATACAGAGCAGGTGTAGCCCCGAAGGGTCTCCTTACATGCATATACAACTCACCTTAGCCTCCATTCATGCTTTGGCTTGCCTGTGCCTTCATCCTTTATACATGTATATATTATATATGAAGTGTGTAATATACACTTTATAAAAACATTTATTTGTTTATTTGTGTGTATTGTGTGTATATGTGTATGTGTGTGTGTGGTTTGCAAACATCCCCCATAAAAGACAAAGGACAACTTGTAGGACTTGATTGTCTCCTTTTGTTACATGGGTCCCAGGGATGGTACTTAGGTCAGCAGGCTTGGCTGCAGGCCCCTTTACCCACTGAGCCATCCCACTGGCCCTCAGTGTATGCTAATATGAAGTTTCTTTGGCTTGTCTTTCGACTTGGAGTATCATCACCTGTGCTTTCCCATTTCTGGGTGGCTTGACACTGGGTGAAAAGAGCACCATGTGAAGATTTGTGACTCTGGTGGGCGTCTGGGATGTTCCTAGTTGGAGCTGTTATAAACAGAGCTGCTCACAACATCTGTGTGCGCATCTCCTGGAGGGCCAGCGCTCACTATTGGGCTGAGTGTTCGTCTAGAAATGGGAATGCAGGGCCAGATGGTGGCTATCTGTCACAGTAATAGGTACTGACAAATTACCTTCCGGCGCTGCAAGGTGCGAGGCTCTCGCTCCCCACTTCCCCTGGAGATGGGTGGTGAGCCCGGACGCTGCTGACTGGGTTGTGCAGCTACTTTGCCTATTCATGACTCAATCTACCTCTCTGTCCTTCTGCAGCTCAGACAGAGACCTCTCAGGATGTCTGGATGTGCTGATGCAAGCAAGAGACGCCACCCTCAATCATTAAAATTCTTTAGAATATGACTTTAATGGCTGCCTACAGCCCCTTGCATGGATTATCATAATCTGTTTACTCCTTTGTTATAAAGGGAGTTGCTTGCTTCTCTTTCTACATTGCCAGTGTAGCTGTGAGGAACATCGTGGGTTCCCAGTACTCTTCCACAGGGCACTAGCAGTGGGACTTCTCAGCCTCTGCTGCTAGATGCCTGAGCTAGTGACCACCCCTAGTACCCTGAGCTAAACCCCAACTCCACTGTCAACCCATCCTATCCCACACCGCCCTTGTCTCTACCTCTACCCCATCTTCACCTACATCCCATCCCACCCCATCCTGTTCCTTTCTCCTCATCCACATCCCTCACCCACCCCCAACTCCCCTCCTCATCCCACCTGCACCCTCATCCCCATCTGACCCCTCTCCCACATCTTTCTGCCTCTCCCCTCCCCCACTTCCATATATTAGAGAGCTACAGATTTAGATAGGGAGGTACCCCTTACCTGTCAGAAAGGTCAATGTTCAGATCACTCTGATTGTTCCAGGACAGCCAGGACTACAGTCTGAAACCCTGTCTCCAACAAAACAAAGCTAAACTAAACAACTAAACAAAAGCACGACAATTTATCCAAATTGGGTAGAGGTGAGGATGAGGTACCTCAGGAATGCTCATTCACTGCAGGCAGGAAGATCACGTGCAGCCACATTGGCTACAGTTTGGTGGTGTCTCCCACCCTGAACACAGTCTTAGCACACAGGAATCCACAGTATGCTCCATGAGCGGTCAGTTGACTTGGGAGCCTAACGGTCAGTCCAAATCCACAGGCAAGCAGTTCAAAGTGTAATTACCAAAGGTGGAGACCCAAAGACCTTTTTAATAAGTGAATTTGCCCAGGATGCTACATCTGCACAGTGGCGTGGTTTGGGGAGGGTGGGTGGGAGAGAGGGAATGGTCGTTGAAAATGAACTTCAGAACCATACAGGTAAAACTCATGCATTCAATGAACAAAGCCAGTTCTGGAAAAGTCCAGTTCTGGAAAAGGTGTCTGTGGACACCTAGGAAAATCAGTGGTGGTCAGGAGTTAGAGCAGAGGAACGAACAGGTGGCAGAGAGGATCTTCAGCAGGGAAGCCTTTCTGTACCTGTAATGGGGGAGGAGGTCATACACTTTCCCCAAGCTGTAGGCCATCAAGAGTCAGCCCAAGGTACACAGTGGACTTTGAGCTGTGGGAATGACTTGATCCATGTCACTGTCCTGAGTCATCTGGTCCGCTCTATGGGACTTTGATAGGGGGAAGTCCTGTTAGGCGTGAGGAGGGTGTGTGGAAAGGTCCTGCTTTCGCTGACTTTTGTTACAATCCCAAAATTGCTCTAAAAACTGTAGTCTATTAGCTGGAGAAAGCACAGGTGTGGCGAGTGACTGTGAGTTAGAGCCCAGCTGTGGCCCATGCCCATCTGAGGTCACTTAAAAGAAGGTGGGTTTTGGAAAGGTGACGATAGTAGAAAGTCTGAGTGCCCAACAACCAGGGATGAACGCAGCATCAAAGATATAATGGATCCGGGTGTTTCTGCAGCGCTGGCCCAGCCCATGGCTGTTGGCCTTGCTGCCATCTCAGTTCTGAATACCCAGCATGAGCCCCTTGCACTGTGTGCATCCACATGCCACCTAGAAGCAGCCAAAACTGCCTGAGCTCAGAGTTGAGACCCTTGCACGCTGTAAACTGCAGCGTCCTCACCCCGCACATACAAAGCTTTCCACTCTGACAGACACGCCATGGTTCAATTAAAAAAACAAAACAAAACACACCTCACATTTTCCTATTGCCACTCCTCAGAGTGTCTCAAAATCAGCACAACACTGGATTGTACTGCGTCCGAATGGCGGATCTTTAAAATCGCTGCTTCAGTTGTTGACTAGAGTCATTTAATGAAAAAAAAATCATTAAATGAATTTTGACTTGGAATTAGGACAGAATTTCCAACAATTTCTGAAATGGCCCTAAACATACTTCTGCCATCTTGTACTATATCAGTGTGAAGCGGTGTTCTCGGCATTGACGATTCTAAGATCAAAATATCGATCAACTCTGCAAAACCTTAAAGACACTCTGTATCTCACAGTGTAAAATGTTCAGCTGAGACTTAATCTTTATGTAAAGATAAACAATCCATCTCATTAGCATGCAGATCTTCTTCAGTCTTCAATAACTGGTAAAATTATATGTCTATTAAAGAATTGCTTCAAAATAAAATTCTTGTGATTTATTATTGGTTAATGTTTGATTTGTGTACTTATTCTTTTATAATGTTTGTCTTAGTTTCTTTCCTGTTGCTGTGATAAAATACTGTGTCAAAAGCAACTTCGGAGAGTGAGGATTTCTTTTGGCTCATGGTTTCAGAGAACCTGTTATAGCGAGCGAGACATGGTAGCAGGAACAGGAGCCTGCCTGCTTATACTGAGGGTGCAGAGAGTGACCAGGAAGTGGGACTCAGATAGAAAGCCTGAAGATCTGCCCCCATTGAATCGCTGCCTTTCTCAGAAGGCTCCACCTCCTAAAAGCTCCACAATCTTTGCTAACAATCCCACCAGCTGGCACATGAACCTGTCTGTATCTACACTCTGAATCATTTACAAATTTCTCTGGCATAAAAGCTAGAGAAAAAAGAGGAGGAGGAGGAGAAGTAGAAGAGGAGGAGGAAGAATGAAAAGAAGTAGAAGAGGAGGAGGAAGAATAAAAAGAGAAGAAGCAGAAGAGGAGGAAAAGGAAGAAGAAGAACAGGAGAAGGAAAAGAGAAAAGAGGAAGAAGAGGAGGAGGAAGAGGAGGAGAAAAATAAGAATAAGAATAAGTAGAAGAGGAAGAGAAAGAGGAGGAAGAAGAGAAGAGGAAGAGGAGGAGGAGAAGGAGGAGGAGGAGGGGAGGAGGAGGAGGAGGAGGAGGAGGAGGAGGAACAGGAACAGGAACAGGAACAGGAACAAGAACAAGAACAAGAAGAACAAGAAGAACAAGAACAAGAAGAACAAGAAGAAGCAGTCCAAATTAGAGAACTTGTTGAAGTAGAAAGATACAAATTCCAAAAACTGACTCAAGAAGAAATTGAGAACTGAACAACAATAATCAACGACTGACTTGAGCTGTAGTCGGAGGCTCTCCCTGTCTGAGAGTTCAGACAGTTTCATGGCACTCTGTACCAATGCTGTAGTCAGAGTCCAGGAACGCAGTGGCCTGTGTGTGAACCAAGGGCTCCAGCAGAACAGCAGCTGAACTCACCACCTGGCTCCCTCTGGCCCGCTTGGGCTGGACTAGGTCTTGCTTGGCTACATGTGATATTTCTGGGTCATGTGTGGTCATAGAGTTGGGCTCTACAGCCCCATGGTTGGCTTTTGACTTCTGGGCCTGAGGGAACCTGACAAGTAGGGCTTTAACTGAGTGGCTAACTCCCCACTTTAGCGATTTTATTTATTTTAAGTCTTTAGCTCCTGACCCCTGCTGGGCTAATGGAGTTTCTATGTCAGCAGCCAAGGAGCCAGACATGCAGGTGGAGGCTGTGTGCATTCCCTTGTTGTGGATTCTGATCTGGAGGAAGAAAATCTCTCTTCCCCCATTGACCTAGTTCATTAAAAAGTCCGTGAGCATAGCCTGCCAGTTCAGTGACCCCCAACTCAGACCAGATTGTAGTCTAAACAAATTTTTAAAATGGGGTGACAGGCTTACTGAATTTGGATGGAGGTAGAAGGAGCTGAGTGAGTGTTGCCAAGCAGAAAACAACAAGGCCAGGGAAGAGGAGCAGCAGGGTGGAGAATGTGGGCAGAGGGACAAGCTGAGGGGGCCACGGATATGTATGAAGGGCATCCCAGAGGGATGTGGAATGGCCAGTGGGAGGCAGTTATGGAAATGTTGACCAGAAGGAGGGCTGCCAGGGCTGAAATGAAGTAGTGGCCTCTGCGGAATGGCTACCAACTGGCAGAGGTGGGTAGTGGAATGAAAGGATGGTTCTTCATGGGAGAAGAGAGGGACAGGCACCCTCAGAGACAGCTAAGATCCCACTAGACTGACAGTGAAGCAGGCCTGGGCACAGCCTACACAGGCTGCTTCTCTCTTCTCTCCCTCAGTCCTTCCCTTCTCCCCACCCCCACCCCTGTGATGTCTAAGCTTCAGTGTCAACTGGATTGGATCTGGAAGCAACTAAAATACAAGCCTCTGGATACCCTTATGAGGGATGCTCTTGATTCTATTAACTGAAGTGGGGAGCCCCACCCCGAATGTAGGCAGCACCTTAGCAGCCGTCCAAACATGAGGAGGCGTTCACAGGCGGGAATCTCTTTTCTGCTTTTTGCCTGCTTGCCTTCCTGTTTTACTGGTGAGCTCATCTACTCTGTTGCTGCCTCCGCTGCCACACCCACTCCAGTGAAATCCACGTGGTCAGGCCCAAAAGCTTGACCACAGATCTGAGGTGGAAAGATTCAAAAGAAGCCAGCCTCCTGGGGACCTTTTGGCATTTCCTAACTCAGAGGTAGCCCAGATTTGTCCTTTTGATAGTCATGGAAGGTCTCGCGTGCTAGGTGCCCGCCAAGATATGATTTACTAATAGCTAAACAAAATTGGACATTGCTCTCTGACCTTTACCAATGTTCCAACATCTTAGCCAAACCCTGGCTTGGAATTTCGTAGGCTATGTTACCCCGTTCAGACTAATTGCCTCCTGCATTGTTAGGGAGATAATGAAGGGGTTAGGGCATTGAAGTTTGCTGAATCCCAGGGCAAGTTTAACTAAAATCCTCATTTCAGTCACGTAGGACTGACCACATTAGAATTGCAGTTGAATCACTCTCATGAACTAGATTATTGTTTTGTTCTAGGTATAGTTAGCAAGAATGGGACCCCTGGGGCATACCTCTGCTAGCCCAGAAGATTAGCATAGTGGGCGTTTACTAAGGATGGGCGAGACCTTGAGCCAAGTGTGTGGGTGGAAAGAGTGTGTGCTATGAGCATTTGAGCTCTATACCCTCCTGGCTGGCTCGCCAACAGCCCCCCAGGACTCTGGCCCACACTTGGAGCCCGGGGCTGCTGTGCCCTTCCAAAGAAGACGGCTACTGCTTTAGACCCAGTGTGTTTCAGATGGCCTCAAATGTACCTTGGCCGCTGAGCTGCCAGATTTTTCCTTTTCATTTGTAATGACCATAAAGGTCAGATGCTTAATTTTAAGAATATACATTCAGATCCTGCACTTCCTTGTGTTGTGTCTGTCTGTCATTTCTTTGCTGATGTCTTGCCGACCTGACCAGAACCCTGTTTCTCCCTTGGGTTGAGAGGCCAAGGCTGGCTGACCTGTGGCACTCCGCCCCACTGTTGTCCTTGGCTGCCACAAGGAGAACCCAGCTTCTTTGGCTTTCCAAAGTTGAATGAAGACCAACGACTTTCCACGAATCTCTTCGGCCTTCAGGCAGGAGCCAGCCTTGTGAGAACCCAGTAGCTTCTCAGCTTCTCCAGTGTGCAGGTGGCCATCATGCAATGAGCCAGTTGGTATGATGCAAGCTCACCTAACAAACTCATTTTAATAGATTTTCACCCTGTCAGCTCTGCTCTTGTAGAACCCCTTGACTAACATCTCCCCTTTCACATTGCTAGGAAATGCTCATTTCCCCTCCGGCTGCCTACTCTAAGTGCAGGCTGTGCCCCCACCCACTCTTGTGCCCAGCAAACATGGAGTCAGACACATGGCCAGTCCTGCTGATAATTGAGAGATGAGGAAATGAAGTTCAGAGGAGCTTGCCCAGGGCCATATCCAGAGAGGCCAGGGCTGCCTGATTCCTATGATGGCTTTCTTTCAACTGCAAGGTGTTCCCGGTGTACCTCAGCTGGTCTCCCTTCCTCATTGCCAAGGCTAAAGCCCAGGACTGCTAGGCCTTGTCTCAGGGATCTGCTGGGGAGGCTAGATGTTGCCTAGCAAGTGGGTGAGGCTGGCCTAGGGGTGTGGAGACTGATGGATTATGGGCTGGCTAGGCGTTTATTGAACATTTAATGTCTTCTAGGCTCTTTACAGTGATCAATGACCATGGGAAGAGGAAATCAGAATCTCAACATATATTACAATAGTGTGGGCATGGGACAGTTTGGCCATGGTGCTCCTGGGAGGCCCCGTGGCCAGAGTATATACTTCTGGTCCCCTCTCAGGGGCAATCTAAGTGACCTCTTAGAGGCCAGCATCCTCGTGTGGTCATCGCCTGGGAATGCTAATGAAGATTGGGGACCTGGGGACAGCTGGTGCTGACCTGGCTATTAAAAATAATTGGCCACCCATAACACGGAGGAAAAATGTGTTCGTTCTCAGTTTGCCTGGGAAATGTGAGTTATTCTCATGTTGCCATGGAAACCAAGATGAGTTGGGACCATCTCTCAGCTATTTAAATCTATGAGTCCAGTGAAGACTGCAGGGTACTCTCCAGAGAGAGGTGGGAAGGATGGGTAGGTAGAAGAGGGACAGGGAAAAGAGGCGTCTCTGCACAGTAAGTAGACATGGCCCCACAGCCATCCTGAACCCACACCGCCCTCATTCTCTCCCCAGGTCCATGGCGGCAGCCTGGATATGGAAGAGAGCAATTCAGAGCAAGTGGAGCACAAGCTCATTGTGGGCCCTGTGTGCCCTGGTCTTTTGGGGGGGGACTCTTGACTCTTTCTTCAAGATCCAATGATGTCCTCAGCCCTGTGTGGCCTGCACTGCGTCTGCCTGCCAGCGTCTTGAGAACTTTAAAACCAGATCTGAGGTCTCTGTGCTCAGACTTTCCCTCGCTATATCCTTCCAGTAGAGGTAGCGTCTCGAAGGAACCACATGACCCCACTCAGTTCATCTTGGACCTTCTTCCTTCTACCTGCCTCTGTATCAAGCTGGCTGAGGGTGGATCCTCCAGGTATGGAACGTGGGCCTTGCGTTCACTCTCAGAGTCCCTTTTCTCTGATGACTCCGGAGCCTTCAGAGATGGTACTGGTGCCGGGGTTGTACCTGTGGCCCTGGCCAGGTACTTTGCAAGAGACTGGGATAGAAGTGGGAGAAGACCCGGCAGTAAGTGACTCTTGTGCAGCGACACTGAGAATCAACAGCATGACTGTGGGTCAGTAACAGCAAAATACCTGTGCCTAAGGACAGCCCAGCAAGGAGTCAGCACCTCCCACAGTCCTTCCATGGGCACAGGGAAGGCAGAAGCCCAAGGCACCTTCTAGGTCACACCTGAGTGGACAGCTTCAGGGGACCTGGGTCTAATGTGGACATCCAAGAGAGCCAAGGCAGGGGATGTGGCATATGGGGCAAGGCCTCAAGGTGGAGGACAGGACCTGCTGCCTAGCTCCCTGGCAGCCCTCCACCCACGCACTGACATCATCTCTCCTCAGGGCCCTCTGGAGACCATTTACTGCCTTTATTCCTAGTTTCAAATAATTTGCTTAGAAATGTCTCTGGTGTTCTGCTAATGGTGACAGAAAGAAGGAAAAATGATCAACCTTAAAATCACAACTTTAAATCGAGCTGTTTTCAAGAGCACTGTCTCCAATTAGAGGCAGTTTAGAAGATACCAAACATATCTGTCACTGGATTTGGCGGAGGGGGGGGGGGGGGGGGGAGTTCTTGGGGGAGAGGCCATGTTGCAGCTGAGCTTGTGGGGCTGAGACAAAGGTGGTGGTGACATCCTGTGTCTGTCATCTGTTTCCTCCAGGATGGGGATGGCAGATTCTGATTATGTGAGTGGGGTACCCTCCATGGCATTGTCCCTGAGCCTTGGACCTCTGGGTGGAGTCCTTGGACCATGTCTTCTGGTCCCTGGAGCCACACTTCCTGCTCAGGCCTTCCATCAGAATGGGAGTCATTACAGGCTGTGTTTTTGTTTCTTCCTCCCTTGCCCTTTCTATTCACTGGGCATGGCACCAGTGCTAAGTCCTTGGTGCCAACTCTAGTCTTGCATATACCCTGTCTTCCAGCCACTGAAGCGAGGTTCTGAGCTCAGGCCTGTCCCCAGTCCCATGGAGTTGGTGAAGAAGAGCAAGAACTTGAATCCAGAGCTGATATTCTCACTGGTCCTCACAGCTTTTCTGCAGTTGCCTGCCACCCACTGTTCTTTTTTTAAAGATGGAGGGGTCAGGGAGAGTGCCTGACCACAGTCAAGGTCACATGACCAGCTTGGCAGAGGGTTATGACTGGTAGTGTAGATGGAAGCACCTCAGGGTGGGTTGGGTGAGCCCTTCTATGTGTCCACACAGAGGGCCCACCCTTGGAGGCTTGCCCCAGCCTATAAGCTGGTCCTGGCCTACAGAGGCCACCCGGACTCCATGGCCAAGCTCAGAGAGCACGGATCCCGAAAGATTTCCATCGATTTTCCAAATTAATGTTTTAGTTCTCCGTGTCTCGGGAGCAGTAATGAAGTGTCACTGGGAACGAGAGGACGAAGCAGATGAATAAAATGTCTTTTTATAGTGTCATTACACTTGGATAATAAGATTTACTCGTCAACTTCAACTGTAATAATGTAATAATTTATTTGGTGACCTAATGAAGACATGTGGCCGAGGTTCGGAGTGTAATAACCACTGTAGGAAGGTTAGCACCTGCCTGCCATGCCAAGCTGCCGCCTTTGGCGCTGGGCTGCAGGAGTACAGCACAGGCTCCTTCTGGTGATTTGGGCGCAGCAGGCAGGTCCAGCCTGGGACAGAACCCACCTCTTGGTTGATGGGTCAAAGCTTCTCTGGGTTTTTGGGTCAAAGCAATTCATCTGACTGCTTGTGTGTGGGCCATGTGGTCAGCCCTGATCTGTGGGAGACACCAGTGTTTTCATCCTGACATCCGGACCAAGTACACATTGGGTGGGTGTCACTTGAGAATCCAGCTGCCCACTCCTTCTCCTGTCTGTGGCTGCAGTCAGCCTGCCTTGGGAATCTCTGTGTGTGTTGGAGGCGGTCTGTAAAGCAGGCGGCCAGTCATGGGTCTGCATAT
>JADRCC010526949.1:0-13738 GCA_019843855.1 Hylomyscus alleni
TGGAGAAACTAATCCACATAGCAATTGAGAGATTTAATCCCTATAACTGAAAACAACACTGCTCTGGATGTAATCAGGACAGAACAGATTCCGTAGATAAGAGAAAAATTTTAGGAGAGACCAGAAAAGAAGTATTTTGGTAAACTGTTATAAATGATGAGAGAACAAAGCTGAAAGTACAAATAAATGGCATTGAAATTGAAGGATTAATAGATACAGGAGCAGATGTAACAATAATTTCACCAAAATCTTGGCATTCAGATGTGCTTCTACAGTAGGCAAATATTCAACTTCTAGGGATTTGAACTTTATCTCGAGTGAAATAAAGTATAAGATGGGCTGAATGTACAGGGCCAGAAGGACAAATAGGAAAATTAAAGCCACATGTGGCTACTTTGGGGGATGTTATTTGTTGCAGCAATGGAAAACACAGAGTAACATTCCTTCAATCTGAGAAACAAACCACAAAATGAAGAATGCTTCTGAGAGGAAATATTAGAAGGTATAGAAGGAATGAGTCTGTGGCCCATAATGGGCCATGCATGCACAACAGCTGCATCCACGTTTTACAACCTTAAGATCTACCTAGCACATGGAAACAAACAATAACAGAAAGCATGGCCCAGCCAGCCAATCAGATGGTGCCAGCAACAAGGGGGCAGAGACATGATGGACCAATGAGGCATGGATGGAGGGTATAAAGGCACACTCCAATTCTGGAATAAATGAGTCTGCTTCTCACCCAACTCCTGGAGCCTGTGTCATTGATTCCACGTCTTCTTACCGCCTACCCACATTGACCATCCAGAGTGTCGAGGGCTAGGGCAACAAAAAGGTATTATCAAGAACAATCACAGACCACTTAGGTTACACATAAGCAGAACACATAGCTGTTGGGATTTCAAAGGTATCAACCGCCCTCCCTTTAAAATGGTTAACTCACAAACCTGTGTAGGCACATTTGCATTATTGGCATGAAATGACAAATGGATTTTCTTAAATTACATATCTTAATTTCATGTTAGAATGTTAAACTGAAGATTGTAATGTGTAGCACATCATTTTGGACATTAGCTTTTGAGTTTTTTCTTAAATAAAAAGGATATTTTTTTGTTGATTGGTATTTAAAACAGAGTTAAGAGATTTAAAATATTTTAAGCAAAATCAAAGAGTTACTATAGTTCAAAATTCTTTTCTGAATTTCTAAGAGTTAGAATGATTAGAAGCTAAGATAAAATATTTGAGCAGGGTGGTGGTAGCCTGTCTTGAATCCCAAAGGATCTTTATAAATTGGTTGCTTTCTGAATTTTAGAGTTACGTGGTGGTGACTCATGCCTTTAATCCCACAACCCAAGGGCAAAACTCAGACACAGTTCCTTATTGCTATATTTGCACACTAGAGACATCACTTACCATATTTACTGATTATTATCAAAACCCTCTACCTCTACAGAGTTAATAGAAAGGCAGCCAAATTTCCAATGGGGACAGGAACTTTAGTGACTGTCAGTAACCTCATCTGCAAAACCCTGACCAATAATGAACCAGATGATATCCTAATTATGGATATTATATTTATTGGTGAATTGGTGACTGGAAACTCTTCATAAAGCAAAAATGAGTCCACCAGCAATTACTTATTGGCATCTATTGCAAATGTTTTCCATAAATGGAGAATAAATATTCTCCCTTTGCAAAAACATCTGGACATTTTATGAGGCATGGAGAACCTTATTATCAGTTATTGCCACCTTCTGTATGGTCATAGGCTACCCCTCACAATGATGGATTGAATCTGTTCAAAGGCAGAGTCGTTGCAAGCTTAGCTCTGGAAGGAAAGGTGTTACAGTGGAACTGGTTTCTATCTGAATTTCTTTGTAACCAAGATGTGATAGTGCAGTGCTGAGGTCCAGCTTGGCATCTAGTTCTCTGAAGAAGGCAGGAGGGTGGCCTGATGATTACAGAACAAAAATATCTTTTGGTATAGTATTTTCTCTTTCAATTCTTTGCTATTCTGTGACCAAAAGCTGGTGGCTTCTGGCAATTTAACTCCTGCTGCTATCAGTAGGGGATTAAGAAAAAAAAAAGCTTAGTTATCTGAGCAATTTTTCTCTCTGACTGGGGGCATAGGTCAGGTGAGAGGCTTGGAGTTTGTTAACTGTTCTTGAGCTAGAGAGAAAAGAAAAGGAAGAAAGGGAGAAAGGGAGGCATGTGTGTGCCATGAATACACACACACTTCGGCCAGGCCTGGCCATCTGTTTCATCAGTTCCACAAGAGTTCATGGATACTTATACACATACACATATACTTACACATGAATGTATGTACATACATACAGATGGTAAGATATATACACATATACATTTGGTGGATGGGGAAGATCCCCAAAAGCCACACTTTCTTTACTCTGACCTCTATATACGTCTTAGATAAAAGTTCTTTACAAAATTACCTCATAGATGAAATGTTACACAAATGGGAAGCTACAGAAGAAGGTTGATAGTAAGTTCAAAGCAGTGTTTTGTTCTATAATATTATAACTTATTACAAGTTCAAAGAAATAGTTTCCCATGGCCTTGTTTATTATAGTGAACACCTATGGCTTCATCCCTGCACCTGACCTTGAATGAATCTTTTCCCTTGATCACAAATTTACCCCAAGCCTATTTCTCTGCTAGTGCAATTAGGAAAGCTTATTGTATTCTTTATCATACAGCCTTTCTGTCCTATACTATGAGGTGGGGGCACATTCTATTCTTGATTCTTTATTACACTTTTTCTGGCAAAACGATTAAGATCATCTCCTTAAGCTTTCTTCTTAAAGTTTTTAAATCAAATCAAGAATGCTATAATTAATTAATCTAGCATTAATTCATAAAAGTTTATCTTCATGTTGATCTGCAGGAAACTTGCTCAATAGGATGGGCTGATGCCAAAGCTATGTAGTATTAACAGAAAAGACATAGCAGTAAGAAGAAGTCCTCGGATGAAATCTCTGAGGACCTTGCATCTAAGAGTAAACCCATCGCAGTCATGCAAAACAGCAAGCCATCACTTGCTTGCTATAGCCTTTACTAGATGGCTTCTGACGTGGTAGCAAAGGAGTTTGTACCTTCCTGCACTGAAGAAATAGCTCAGTTGCCTAAACTGCTCCCTCTTTCCCCTAAGCGGTACGTACTATACTGTGGGGGCTTATGGAATGGGCGACACTATTTGGCTAATGCATGGTTTTCTGAAGGTTCAGCAACCACTGCTGACAGAATTTGAGAGACACATGCCTTTAGTCCTAACACTTAGTAAGCAGAGTCAAGCACCTAAGAATTACAGTATTTAAATTTAAATGTCACTTGCAAATGGCAGATTGAAGTTCAAAGTGAATTTCCTTTGTGATCTAAAAGCAAATACCCTTAACTTTGAATATATATATCCATCTAGCACACACACACACACACACACACACACACACACACTTGCGCGCGCACACACATGAGAAAGAGAGAGAAAGACAGACAGGGACAGAGACAGGGAGAGACAGGCAGAGTAAGAGAGAGAGAGGAGAGAGAGAGAGAGAAAGTGGAATATAGGTTCATTTATCCACACATACTAAGGTATACTTAATTTCAAAATTTCAAGAAAATTTTTTAAATTTCAATTGTAAGGTAATACTTTTTCTGTTGTCTCAAACCATTTTGCCCTAGGAAAGAGAGAACCTACCCCAAATGGAACTCCCAGAGTTAGGGTTGGGGCAGGGTTTTATTTTTATCTTTCCAGAAATGTAAAAGCACCCACTTAAGGAAGCAATAAATGACTGAACAAATGAAACATCTGAAGAAAAAGGACAACCACAGAGGAAATGTTCCAAGAAGAAGGGTAAATTGGCCAAGTGATATCACCTACTGACTCTTACCAGCTCACCAGGCTGAAATTCTGGCTCAGAGTCCTGGAGTAGCACTGGACATCACCATCTTGCTGGATGGTGCCATTTGGCCACTCCTTCCCACCAGAAAACTACTAGGTTAGGGCCAGGGGTGAAATAGCCCAGGTGAATCTTCCTTTCTTCCAGCCTTGAGGAAGATCGCAGGTTCCCAAATGCTCGTCTCTGCTACCCTCAACAGATATAAGTGGCAAATGGTCTTTATGTGGTCCTGATTCAATTAAAAATTAAAGCTGGCTTTGGCTTGGAGCATGGTGCTGTCCTATTCTAAACTCATGCATGCTTGTTAAAGAAAAATCCGAAATCTCTGACTCATATCAGAAGAGCCACCTAGTATGGGACACAGGAAAACAAAAAAATAAGGGACTATTCTAATGTCACTAATCTCATAATCTTTTAGTTTTTATTTGACTCTTCACATCTTTTCTTTTCTTTTTTTGTTTTGTTTTTTTTTTTTGTTTTTGTTGTTTTTTTGTTTTTGTTTTTGTCTTTTGAGACAGGGTTTCTCTGTATAGCCTTGGCTGTCCTGGAACTCACTCTGTAGACCAGGCTGGCCTCAAACTCAGAAATCCACCTGTCTCTGCCTCCCAAGTGCTGGGATTAAAGGCATGCACCACCACTGCCTGGCCATATTTTTTCTTATGATATAAACATTATCTCAAAATCTATAGGATTAGTGTGTGTATATAAACTTCCTGTCATTATACAAGTAGTCATAAAGAGAACTAATTCTAGAAATAAGCTTCCTCTTTGCTTTCTGTACAACTTTTCAGGTTTGTGTCTGAAGCAGGTAATTAGGAACAAACTTTGTGTACTTTAGATGTACTTTAATAGATTGTTGTCCTGAAACCTTTGTGTTCTTCTGAATATGGCATCTAAAATGTTTAAATTTTCTACCATTCTTAACAGTAACCTTTGAGGTCTCCAAGAAGATGATGGGGCCCTGAAATTACCACCTTGATTGTGGTAATGGTAACCACTGGAAAAAACTCCCCTTTGTCTCTTCCGTAGTCAGGTTCTGCACAAACAGTGGACACCTTTGGCCTGACTGTGCTGGGATTGCCACTAAGCTGACAATTACCACCCAAAGATCAGCTTCGGACTATAAAGTGCTAAGGACCTTCAAATTGTAGAGTTCATGAACATTCTTTAGAACTTTGAACTCAAAAATACTTAATCTTAAGACTGCCAAATATAACTAATCTGGGAATTGTGGCAAGAAACTGCTGTTATTGTAAATAATTTTATTGTATTAGAGTTAAAACCTTTCATTTTTATTTAAATCAAAAGGGGGAAATGTTGAACAGTATTTGATCACACCATGAATTGTGTTATTTACTGGATGTGTTGTGGCTCAGTCTTAGAACACACCTTTAATCCAAGAACTTCTTGCTTGAATATTGTAAATAGGAATAAATAAAATCAAGCATAGGTCAAGAGGCAGAGTAACCAACAAGTTGACAGGAAGTGAACATAGGATTTGTAAGAAAAAAGACATAGAGAATAAGAGGGGTCAGAAGGATTGATAGAGGATGCACAGGAAGTACAAGAGAGAGACATTCAGTTTAAAGGAGGTTTTGTGAGAGGGTGTTGGGATGTCAGCTGAGGAGAAAATTCAGCTGGGTGCTCTCTCTAACTCTCTGAGGTAGCAGGCTTTCGCTCCAGCACCTTACTCCCAAGTTTCATTGGTAAAATTGAACAGTTTGGATTTTGTTAAACAACAACAATAATAACAACAACATATGCTAGTGAGAGAACGTGGGAGAAAGTCAAATCCTTATTCACACCTTGGTGAGAGGGCAAACTGGTGCAGTCTCTACAGAAATCACTGTGGAAGTTTTTTTGTATTCCTGGACATATACTCTAAGGACTTCATACAATACCACTGTCACAGTTACATATCTGTGGTTCTTATTGTGGCTCTATTACCAACAGCAAGGAGTGGAATCAGCCTAGCTCTACGGATGAATTAATAACGAACCTGGTACAAGCACACGATGGAATTTCATTCAGCCCTAAAGACAGTTAAAGTTATAAAATATGCAGGTGGATGGATGGAACTTGAAAATACTCAGTGAGGTAACCCAGGCTTAGAAAGACAAATGCTGCTTATGATCTTCCACATGGAGATCTCATCATCTAATTTTTATATGCCTGTTTATATGTGCGAGTGGCTGTGGATAGAGTTTGGGAAGCTAGAAAGTGGTGCATTAGAGAGCAGAAAGAAGCATTAAGAAAATGGAATAAAGGGGGCAATGGAACACACACACACACACACACACACACACACACACACACACAGAGGATTGGAAGTATCAATATGGGAGAAACAGAATATAAATGGTCGGAGGACAAGATGACATGGAAAAGAGTAGATGAGGGTTGAAGATCCACCAAAACTCCGCATGTGTGAAAATGCCATAAAGAAGTCTTACATTATTTAACTTTTAATGCTAGATAAATAAATTTTCAAAAAGAGTTATGAATCAGAGTTATTCAAACTCAAACCATTAGCCAGGTCACAGGCCTGAAAGATGCAGAGTAGCAACCTCGGAAACATATAGCGGCTATTTCGTCACTCTTCTCCATTGTATAAGGATGTGTTACTGAATGTTAGACCTGAGTACACTCACTTCAATTAGCCTTTGCTCTGTAGTTTCCTGGAGAGGATAAGGTATCATTAATTAAATTTAGGATTTGACTAAGGAGTTTAACCTATTCTGCTTTAGTTGACTGTGTAGAATTGTGTAGTCTGGGATACCGGACATTTAAGTAGTCAATTGTAGAGCAAAAATTTTATGTTATTTCTTGGGCCTGCACAACTAAAGAAATCAGAGATAAGAGAATATTGGGCATGATGCGATTTTAAAATTTCTCTTTGTATTGGAGATGGTAGCATCCAATAATTCCCCTACAACATTTCTAACAAGTGATGTGGCAATATTCATCACTCATCTGTATCCATTGTAGAATTTTCTCACGTGAGTGTTTGTATGTTCTCTCTCAACTGTGAATCAAAGCAAGACAGGATTTCCTAAATAAGTAGCCACTTCCAGTTCTCTCTCCATGTTTTTGCTTCCGTTTGTGAAAAGTTATTAGGTGTTCCTGCACCTTTTGTATCTATAGTCTAGACTCATATTCTATCAAAGCTTGTGACTTTTGCACACCTAGCTACCTTCACTCTTATCAAAGAGTGAATTCACGGCCCAGGCCATGAAATGGTGCCTCTCATATTGAGGAGTTCTCACCTCAATTGACAATCAATACAATCCTTTATAGACAAACCTACTGAGATATCCCAAAGAAACGGGAGAAATGGATAACCATAACCATGGTGTCTGTTACCATACAAAAGTGTACTGTGGTCACCAGCCTCGCTCAGCATCTGTGACTCCTTTCAGTTTTCCTCACCCTGCTTTCTACCCTAATCCTTTCCAGCCCAAAGGATTTGCTGTTCCCCCCCCCCCCGCCTCCCGCAGCTTCTCTTTTATATAATGACCCTGACATTTTGGCCATGTACTCTGTTGGTTCTCTTGGTCCTTGGCTCCTTTCTTGATCTACTTTCTCTCTTTCCTTTTCTCCTTCTCTTGTCTCTTCCTCTCTTACTTCCCCTACTTCATCTCATGACTCTGTTCGATCTAGACCCTTCCAAATGCCCAGGCAGTACTCTCTCTCATAGCTACAATAAAAATCTCTTCCTCAACCATACCTAGGAATGTCATGTTCTTATTTTCATCACCCACAAGTTAACTTTATTTGATAATTCCTTACCATGACTCTTCTCAGATGGTTTTAAGCTGTGTTAAACTGAGAGTTAAAACTAATCAGAACATCTGCTTTTGTTCTTTAGTAAATTTATAAGACTAAAAAATTATTTTGATTTTTCAAGACCAGGTTTCACTATCCTTGAAGACCGGGCTAGCCTCAAACCCAGAGATCTACATGCCTCTGCCTCCTGAGTGCTGGGATTAAAGACGTGTACAATCTAATTTATATGACGTTTTAACTGTAGGTTTAAAATATAAATTCTTATTTAATAGTCCACAAATACATATACAATATATTGCTAAGTAAGTATTAAGAGACAGGAAACACATGCTCCAAATATTTTCAAAGGCCATTTGTTTAGATTGCCACCCACTTCTGGAAAACTTTGAGGCAGATAAGGGAACTTGGGGTCCAGGATAGTAAAAAACACAAATGGAACACGAAGTCAGGGTACACAGGAACTAAAAATGGTCAGAGTCCCAACAGTCCTTTCAAAATGCTTTCCCCAATGACCCAAGGGCTTTCTCCTAAAGGTATCACTTTCTCTTGGCTCTAGCACCTATCAATAGCACTACCTTAAGCAACAAGCTTTGAATACATGTCCTCAGGTGATCTTTAAATTCCAAAGTTCAGCAGACAGCAAGACTCAGAGACATGAATTCCAGCCAGTCCTATTTCTAACAGGACTAGGTTCTCTCGATCTGACCTGCCACATTTCTGTGGAAGCCATTTTACTTCCTGCAGTTCTTTTTTATATGGCAGCTTTTACTTAGAGCACTGATCACATTCTCAGGACTCCAGGATTTTGGATATTAGAATCCAGGTGGGCCCTTAGCAAGGAGGGCACTTGCAGACTGGTTGGTTTTTCCTTCAATATAATATAACAATATAACATAACATAACAACATAACATAACATAACATAACATAACAACATAACATAACATCTCATACAGTAAATGCCTCTCAAAACAGTGAGTGGCTCTCCCCAAACCCTCTCAATTAGTATTCCCAGCCCCTGTTCTCTAAGTAGCAGCTTCTCCCTTTCAGACAGAGCAGGAACCCAAGCAGGTACCAGGAGCTTAATTGATTTGGATGTTTAGAATCAAATTTCATTAGTTTGAATTACTTCAATTTGCCTAATTTGTTTACTCTTTGTGAGCTCTGCTAAGCTCAGTTTAACATCTTCTAAACTGTGGTGCCTGCCTGTCACCATTGATACATACTCAAATTGCCCCTGCAAAACAGTAGACCTGGAGAAACAGGTCTTAAAGAGTACAGTTATTTGTTTTTAGTATTTCTACATACAACACAATAACATGTGGAGTCCACAACACTGGAGAACTTTATTTCCATAAGACACACACAGTCACAGTCAGAAAAGCCTTTCATTTATCTTTGAAATGTTTGGGTATTAGGGATTCTTTAAACTCCTAGTCTTGTAATTCTTGGCAGGGCTCAGCTCATTATTTTGTCATTTTCCCTCAAGAGACTTTTGACAGGGCTGGTGAGATGGCTCAGTGGGTAAGAGCACCATCTGCTCTTCCGAAGGCCCTGAGTTCAAATCCCAGCAACCACATAGTGGCTCACAACCACCCGTGATGAGATGTGACACTCTCTTCTGGTGTGTCTGAAGACAGCTACAGTGTACTTATTTATAATAATAAATAATTTTTTTTTTAAAAAAGAGACTTTTGACTAGCCTATGTTTAAATGTGTGTTACATGTTTGTGGGCAAAGGATCTGATTTTGTGACCACTAGAATTGCCACATCAATCTCTTCCAAATACAGGGAACTTTAATCAGTAACATGACTTTTAGAACTAAAACTTTTTTAGAACTAAAGGTCATATTATATTTCAAGAAGGAATTATTAGCAATTATTGCTTCTGAGAAAGAGTGCCGATGGGGAGACTTTTCTCAGGATACCTGTTTACCCATGCTTAATTGTAATACTATGTTTTTCTTCTATACTAGCTTTATTTAAATCACAAATCTGTAATGGTAAATTGTTCAAGTAATGCTGAACACAAATCACTGACTGATACAAGTCAATATATATAAACAGAATTTTTTAGACTTTGCTTTCCTCCTAGAGATTGAAGGTTAGTACTGTGAGAGTTCTCGTATTGCTAAAGGAAGAACCCAGATTCAAAGAGTATGCAGGAACAAAGAGCATTTATTGTGCAGAAACAACCAGCATGTAGGGGCCACCATTGTTTCAAAATGCTGACCCAGATAAAGTCACTTGAGCCTCTTTTATAATACGACTGTTATGAAATCTTTTCTGATGTCAAAACTCCCATAAGAACTCTGCAAGTCTTCAGGTGTCACAATTTAATCGCTTCTGAGACAGCAAACAGGCATCTAAAATCTAGAGCGCATTCAAAGAGGCTGAAAAACCATTAACCAAAGGTCATAAAAAGGGAACTAAGGATTTACTAATAGGTGCAAGGACAGAAGATAAAATATTGACTGGGTTTATCTATACAAAACTTCAAGGATAACCTAGTTATTGTACTTAATTCTCCATAAACCTGCAGAGCTAGTAACAAATGATGAATGTTTAGCCAGATAATTACTCTGTGCTGGGCAGCCTATCCTGTGGTTATTCATTCATGACATAGGAAAGCAGACTATCTGGGGCATCCTGAAGCTTTTAGATTACCTAATCCTAACAGCAGAACAATAAAATGTTTACCTATCTTACATCTAAGTCACTTTGCTTCTATAACTGACCTGTCTGTCTGAGTGGATATGCGTGTAAATATTCTCTGTAAACTTCTCATTCAATTTATGACCTGAATGTATGTGCAAACTTGTGGTAAACATTTTTTATTAGATATTTTCTTTATTTACATTTCAAATGTTATCCCCTTTCCTGGTTTCCCCTCCCAAACCTCCCTATTCCCTCCCCCTTCCCCCTGCTCACCAACCTGTCCACTCGTGCTTCCTGGCCCTGGTATTCCCCTACACTGGGGCATAGAATCTTCACAGGACAGTGGGCATCTCCTCTCATTGATGACCAACAAGGCCATCCTCTGCTACATATGCAGCTAGAGCCATGAGTCCCTCCTTGTGTACTCTTTGGTTGGTGGTTTAACCCCAGGGAACTCTGGGGATACTGGTTAGTTCATATTGTTGTTCCTCCTATGGGGCTGCAAACCCCTTCAGCTCCTTAGGTCCTTTCTCTACCTCCTCCACTGGAGATCCTGTGCTCTGTATGCATTCACTGATAAGTGGATATTAGATCAGAAGTTTGGAATACCCAAGATACAACTGACAGACCACATGAAGCTCAAGAAGAAGGAAGACCAAAGTGTGGATGCTTCCGTACTTCTTAGAAAGGGGAACAAAATACCAACAGAAGCAGTTACAGAGACAAAGTGTGGAGCAGAGACTGAGGGAAAGGCCATCCCGAGACCTGTCCCAACTGGGGATCCATCCCATATACAATCACCAAACCCAGGCACTATTGTGGGTGCCAACAAGTGCTTGCTGACAGAAGCCTGATATAGTTGCCTCCAGAGAAGCTCTACCAGTGTGGTAAACTTTTTAACCGTGTGATTCTGCTCCCTAAAGAGTGCTGAGAACAAAGAGTGGAGACAGGCCACCATCCCCTTTTTTGGGATGACCTTTCCTTCGTTCTTTGCTCTACACTTTATCTCCATATTTGCTGCTGTGAGCATTTTGTTCTCCTTCTAAAAAGGACCGAAGCACCCACACTTTGGTCTTCCTTCTTCTTGAGCTTCATGTGGTCTGTGAATTGTATCTTGAGTATTTGGAGCTTTTGGGTTAATATTCACTTATCAGTGAGTGAATACCATGTGTATTCTTTTGTGATTGGGTTACCTCACTCAGGATGATATTTTCTAGTTCCATCCATTTGCCGAAGAATTTCATGAATTCATCATTTTTGATAGCTGAGTAGTACTCCATTGTGTAAATGTACCATATTTTCTGTATCCATTCCTCTGTTGAAGGACATCTGGGTTCTTGGAAATGTTCTTAGTCACTGTTTTATTGCTAAAAAGAGACACCATGACCAAGGGAACTCATTTTAAAAAAGCAAATAACTGGAGTCTTACTTATAGTTTCAGAGGTTTAGTCTTATATCATGGTAGGGAGCATGACATTATAGCTGTGACTGGGATCTATATTCTAATAAAAAGAAAAAAGAGAGGCAATGGTTTTAGATTAGACATTTGAAATTTCAAAGCTCACCCTCAGTGAGATATTTCCTCCAAATAAAGCCACACCTCAGAATCCTTCTAATCCTTTCAAATAGTGATACTTTCTGGTAACTAATAAATCAAACATATGAGCTTATGGGGGGTTATCCTTATTCAAACAACCACAATAATCTTATGTTCTATAGGATATAGAAAACATATCTATGTTTTCAGTGATTCAAGTTGAAAGAAACTCAGGGTCCAAATGGGACTGGTAACCATTAGATTTATAAGGGTCACTTTTGGATTGCCTAGGTTACTTCTCACATTGCTCTCTCTCAATTTCCTACTTGTCACTCTTACACAAGAAATGGAAAATTCAGGGACCCAAAACCCCGCTACTTACTCTGCATGATAGCTGCATAACTGGATTGGAGAAAACCTACTTTCAGGTTTACTATGAGAAGTCTCTCTTTGCAGTAAATGGCTATGGCTTCAGAGATTCGTCGTTGATTGCTGCCCAAGATGCTGAGAGTAAGTGATAGTTGATGGGGATGCGGGGCAAGGTACAGCAAACCATTTATACCACTCTCTGTAAACTTAGGGAACATTGTGAAAGAGAGGGTGGGAAAAATGTAAGGGCTAGAATTTTGGAAGAAGGGTTTGAAAATAAAAATAAAATAAATGTATAACTTGGAAGACTTTTACACATATGGAGAAAAAGAAACATATAGACTTCATTTTCTTCTGTCCCTGCTGTTTTGGATGTCCTTGTGAACAAAATGAGCTGAACTGTGAATGACAGTTTGGAGAGAAGTCAGACATTACAGTAATTAGAAGGCACACTAAAGTAAAATCATTGTTTTCATCAAACAAACCATTGCAATCATGAACTCATGGCAGCTGCATTTACTTAAACTGGGCCTGCATAGGACTGACTCTGTCAACAATCAGCTATGAATATGAGGAGGGACAAGAGGCTCTACCCTTTCTTGCTGTACTGCTAGCTGTTCATGGATTCTGGGAGAGGGAGTTACTGTCTTTGTTGTGTACTCATTGCTGTACTGACCAAGTTCTAATGGACAGCTTGAATACTATAATCACACACATGGTCCTGGTTAAACTCACTAGGTCACTAAACAGAACGAAGCGGAGTGTGAGAAAACGATTTGTGGTGAAGAGAGGATGGGAGAGAGTTAAGACAAAGTAGGAAATGAGAGTGATAAGTATGTATTTTATAAATATACCAAATTGTCAAATTTAATTAATTATAATAATAAAAAAGAACATGCCCTTGGCAAGTATAAATCTCTCCCAGGGAGACTGGAGGCAAACCACTGAGCATCTCAGAGAAAAGAGAAAAGAGGAGAAAAGCCAAGAGGATTCTACCTCTCTGAAGACAAATGGCATCTCACCCCAACTGTATCTTGGGGCTTGGGACTTCCCTTTGGAATGTCTCTTATTCCCAAGACAGATTGAAGCAGAAAGCATTTCCCAACACATGGGCATATCATTTGTGACTCATATCTTTAAAGATAAATAATAAAATGAATGTGTATCTTTGAAGAATTTTTACACTTACAGAGAAAAACAAAAGTGCAGGCTGCTTTCATTTCCTTCTGTCCGACCTGTTTTTGAACGGCCCCAAGAACAAAATGAGCTGAAATATGAATGATAGTTTGGAGAGAAGTCAGATACCACAATAATCAGAAACTCACTAAAATAAATGCATTGCTCTCAGCAAACTCAGGCCAACTGGAGTTTAAACAATTTAAGAATATTTTAACACTCTTTCTTGTATATATGATTTCAGGTAAGTATCTCATTCTTTGTGAATGATTAATATAGGTGATTTTTTTTTTTT
>JADRCC010526950.1:0-10953 GCA_019843855.1 Hylomyscus alleni
TTTTTTTTTTTTTTCTAAGAAGATTAACTTTATAAAAGATATTGAGTAAAGTAGATTTTCTTGCATAATTTAAAAGCGTAATACGTATGTGCATTTGAACATATTAATTATTTCACCATTCAAAATGCTAGAAAACTTTGATTAGATATGTTACAGGAATTTAAACGTACAGAGGTTTTCAGAAAAACTTAAGCGAATGAACCACTAATCAGATTTCAATATTCTAGTCATAGCCTTTAAAGTAAACTCGGATTTCTTATAAGATTCATTGCTTCTATTGTGTTAATACAACTTTAGCCTAAGAATTCGTGGACTGTGTATGTGGGCATTCATAGGCATAATTTTTATACTTTGGCTCTATCTAGTGATCAGAGAAGAAATTACATGTAGATGTGATACAGTACAGGACTTGAAACTATACAGTTAAAGGGAAAGAAAATGAAAGAAAGGATGGAAAGCTAAACGTATCTTATATATTACAGCAGAATATTTTATTCTGATCTTGGAAATTACTGAGTTTTTTTAATGTTCTCTTCAAATTAGTGAACTGTTTTTGTATGTAAGCCAAATTCAAGCTGTGTCATCTTACCTTTTACAAGAATAAAAGGGTTTCAGTTCTTTCATTATATATTCCTCTCAGATTTTGGCCTTATAGAAGGATAGAATCAACATGACTTCTAGCAGAAAAGAGACAACATCCTTACCACTTCTCCAAGTCCCCCCTGCACATGCCTCCACTTCCGTGTCAGGGGAAGAGAAGTTTGCCAGAGGTCCTTTCTGAGTGAGGAGAGGTGATCTTCTAAGATTAGTGAGGGAGAGCTGGAACAAGATTATTGAGTGCAGGACATTATTTTTAATTTAACAATCTTTTGGTTCTCACACCAAATCTATGTTTTCCTCCCCATTTCATGTTTTTCCTCCTTGAAGGTCACAGCAATTCTTTGAGCAGTAAAACCACAGTATCTGCAGGAGAATGCGTGTTTCCTGTAATTGCTTTAAACAGGTAAACGCTGGTGCTCTAATCAAAACGACCATTTCATCTAAACACAAAGCTACTGGGTTTTTTCTTTTCTTTTTTTTTTTCTTTTCTTCCAGGAGAACATGTAGCGTTTAACCAAGAACATCCTTAAGCTTGTAAAGGAATGGATAATTTAAAGTAGCTAATGGGAATGACAATGCAGCTTGTACTGCTCGAAATCTAATTGTCAATACGAAAGCCTCTGAAGATTTTGCCTGAAATAACTTCCGTGCTGCTCAACTAACCTGCAGCACTTCCAATTGAATCCTGCCGGAGCAGCAGCCATATACACTCAGCATTGCCGCTCAATCAGTCTTGTCCTGAACAGCCGGAGATTTCAAAATGGCTAAACTGATTGGCTCTCCATGAAACAGTGCACCTGGTTTGTGCCTACACAGATGGGCATACTTCGCTTATTGGTGGGCATCTTAGTGGCTTTTAGAGATGTGACTACTGAACCGGTTTGACTGTTTGAAATTGCAATGCAGTCTTCTGAGCGAAGAGAGAAGGTCATTCCTTTTGAAGAAAAACTTTTTGAAAAATAACAGGGTCTCCATAACGCTGTGCCCCTCCTGACTTAATTTTTAATGGCTTTAAAAAATAAAACCTTCTACATCAGAACAGGTTTAGGTTTGGGTTAAAAAAAAATACCTAGTGCTCAGACTCTACTCCCAATTTTTCAGGCATTTGATTGCAGCACACATATTGGAAATAATACTGAGATACTTTTATTAGATAAAAATCAATGCCTTTTTAGTTTTTCCATAATCTTATCTTACTTTTGTGAGATAGTACTCATTAGTAATATCTTCTCCCTTGCTTAATTTTACTCAGAAAGTTTGCCATTCCATAACTTGTAAAATTAATTAATTAATTAATTGTGCATACATGCGCGTGTGCGTGTGTGCATGTGTGCGTGTGTGCATGGTTTTCATGATTGGACTAGGGTGGTATATTTCTATGAAAAAAACCAGAGAATTCAGTACCATTGCTGACCATTTTCTGGATTCAGACTGTGAATATAACTTCTCAGTGTTGTTGTTAACATTAATATCTTACCTAGGAGGCAAGTGTCAGTTTTCTTCATTAAAAACAAATGTTCGTATGTGTGTGACTGCATTAGCTTCCGATCGCCATATGCATGCAGGGACCGGTGGCAGGCAGAAGAGGGTGTCAGGCAGCCTGGACCTGGAGTTACAGGTGGTTGTGAACTGCCTAACGTGGGTATTAGGAGCCAGTGCTTTGCAAGAGTTAGGTGCACTCTTAACTGCTGCTCCATCTCTCCAAACATTTAGTTTTCTTCACTCTTTAAAACAACTTTGTTTTGGAGAATTTCATGTATCAGTACTGTATTTACATCATGTACACCTCACCTTCCCTGCCCAACTTCTTTTTCCATCCCCAAGTTCCCCTAAAACTCATGTCCTCGTCTTTAGTTGTATATAGGCACACCTACAAATGTATAGAGACCATTTAGTGTTGTTCGTATATAATGTTATGGGCGAACACTTGGGGTCGGATGTCCTAAGCCTCTCTTCCCTCCTCCTCTCCCCATACTTCACTCTTAGAGATGGAGTCAAACCATGCAGTACACACTAACATTGCAGGGAGGTTTGATGGTAACTATTCATGCATTATTTGGAGTGCTTCTATGTGGGAGAACTGTCTATTCTTCATCATTCATTTATTAAATACTTTATCTTAGGATGAGTTTATTAATTATTTTTCTCAATTTGTGTTTTCATTAGTTCAACTGTGAAAAGTAAACACTCTTATAATTATAAAATTATATGCAGTTTGGGTAAAAATAATTATGAGAAATGTCTTGGAATATCATTCTTACAGAAAAATAAAATTACAATGAATTCAATAAATAATATCTTTTGAATCATCAACTTTTAATTGATGATTTTATTTGTCAATTATTAAGTTAGAAGTTCATTAATTTGAACCACAGATTGAAACTCATAGGCTCTTCAGGGTTACTGAGAGTATGGAATTTTTTTGGATTTTGTATGCTGTTTTTAAGTTTTGATGTCAACAAATTCTCTGTAAATTGTAATGTGAAAATAAATTTTTAGCAATATAATAAAAGGTATTCAATTAATTTAAATTTATAGTATCTTCCTTTTATATATATGATTTAAAAAGTAAAAATTATTTGGATAATTTAAGAATGGAAACAAAAGTTGTCTTCAAAGATACTATGGCCCGTGAATCTTGCTAGGTGAAGCTTCATAGTAAAACATCTCAATATAATATTTAACATCAGATTTTACATTTATTAGCAAATTTTCCTTTTTGCCACTATGAAAATAAATCATGTATATACATGCACAGACACTTTATAATACATCATTTTATAAAGTAAAAAAAAATACAGCTACTCATTTCTTCACTCAAATGTCTAGTGTTACCTTTTTATATCATTTCTGTTTTTAGTTCTTGGAAGTTTTATCAGATTTTGTTTTGTTTTTCGAGACAGGGTTTCTCTGTGTAGCTCTGGCTGTCCTGGAACTTACTCTGTAGACCAGGCTGGCCTCGAACTCAGAAATCCGCCTGCCTCTGCCTCCCAAGTGCTGGGATTAAAGGCGTGCGCCACCACGCCCGGCATCAGATTTTAACTTGAATGTTTTAACTCTACTTCTGTATAATTTTATATGCATTTTTATTACATTAGAGGTGAAAAATTATACAATTTCATTATACTACCTAGATTTCATTTTTTTACTCCTTATTTGTTACCTTTCCTGTGAACCCTTTTTTTGAGCCTTATTTGCAGATGTGAACACACACTTCTGTGTGATCTCTGTAGTGCTAGTCAGAAAATGTGGTCCTCTTTACTTCTCAACAGCTGTGTATTGACTCCCAACATTTGGGACCTTCCAGAGATATAATTACTTAGGTTTCACATTAACAGCATTTGTTATTCTCTTTTAAATTTGAGCAGTCCTTCAAAAATCTGTGGTTGTCATTTGATTATAACAATCAAAAAATTAATAAAACACATTTATACAGCATTTAATCATAATTTATAACCATGGCAAATAGTGTTGAATTTACAAACAAAAACAAAAAAACAAACAACCCCCAATAAACAAACAACAATAAAACAAACAAGCAAATAAACAAAACCATGAAACATGGTGCTTGTCTTTAAATGTCTGTAATTCAAGTAAAAAATTCAAATGATTCATAAGTTGCAATAAAAAAAAGCACTGACATTTAAGTACTTTGTGATAGTAATAGCGGTTTTATTTCAAATCTTTTCACTTTACTTTGATTTCTACATTCTCTTTCGCTAAGTTAAAAGGGACTGTCTATGGTTTAGAAACATGATCACATGTTCTCAATAGTGTTCTGGATAAAGCAAGCCTGTTTGCTTATGCCTGTAATTTCCGCAGTGGGACAGAGACAGAAGCTCATGGATGCTTACTGGCTAGCCAACTTAGCTAACACAGCAAAGTTCCAGTTCCCTGAGAGTTGTTCTCTCAAGACCACATGACAGTGGTCTAAAGAATGAGCCATCTGAAGTTCTTCTCTGCCTTTTACAAACACATACCTACTCTTCAGGGTATGAAACACATGCACATACATGCCACACACATGAACACCCATGATAACTAAAGAAACATAAAACTAGCTGACATAGTTTTCCTGTAACAATGCTTGTCCCACTTAAATAAACAGTGCAACCATCTCTACCAGGTACACACACTAAAGGACTTCACGTGAGCAAGCAATGAACTGTCTGAAAAATGAGAAAGATTATAGGGTACCTTTTAAAGGCAATGATAACTGCATAAGTTTGGGGACATGGGTAACAGGAAAGGAAAATAATGCATTAAACGTTTAATGGTTTTTAAGGCAGATACATTAAAATTCCCTCCAGTTAAATAAAGGAAGCATAGAAGTCTGAAGCACTGAGCTGACGTCGACCACTGCAGTTGGCCCTGTTACAGAAAAGAAATATTTTGGCAGGAAATGCTTCTTCAGTAAAGCAAAGCCCATCAGTTTCAGCGAAACATTTCTGTTAATAGCTTGTCAGAGGAAAACGGTGCGGATGTTAGGTATCCGTGCCAACATGTGCCAGTTTCTCACTTCTTAGAATATTTTGCCAAGGTATAGATAGAGAACAAGGTATAGATAGATATAGGATGGTTTCAGGCTTCCACAGCAAAGGAGGATGGACTGAAATAAGATCCAAAAGCTTTAAACAGATGCATTTTTATTTAAATAGTAAATTTAGAATCATTCACATTATCTCATCTGTGACAATTTTTTTCCTGTCATTTTCAGAGACATGTAGTGTGCTCATTCATTTAATGGAAGTTATTGTATTTTATTTTCAATGGATTCATATTGAGCTTGGCAGTGGGGGTGTAATATGGGCAATGTGCTAGTGAGAATATGATACTTTTTAAAAGGAACATGTTGTACTGCCATCTGCTGGCGTCAGTGTATAGCAACTCCACAAATCTAAATTGATTGGGAATGTGTATGTTACATTTATCCAGGTGCTATTCCAAGCACAAATCAGATAACTAGCTATATATGGATGCTTTGAACCAATCCTGTTTCCACACCAAAAGAGGTTTAAGACTTATTCTAACACTTAATCTTGTTTTTATTCTTATACTCAATCAGTAACAGGTAATACCACTAACTCGAAATAGACTTAATTCTACTCTGGAAAAGTACCTTTCTTTGATACAAGTAGAATTAGATGTTGAATCCTGCTGCCCCCAGTTGTGTCCAGAAACAGAACCACATGTAGAAGTGAGTGATGGGGGAAAGGCTAGTGTGAGTAACTCATGAAGCACAGGTAAAGGACAAAGGTAAAGAGGGATGATGGATTGCTGTTGGAACATCCATTCAGTTCCTAATAGAGAGCACGTCTGATATTTTCAAGATTATCTCTGTAGCTGTGAAGGATCACTGAGCACATTTACATAACTAATGTTGCAACTCTTTACTCTGATCCACTCATTTAATGAGATAGTAGAGGAAGCCACCCAAGGTTATTTCCTTGAGGTACAAGTCTATCATTATCTACAAGTCTTGCTTCATTCTCATCCTTAGGTAGCTCACCATTGCTGAATCCTTACTGATAGCCTGTGTTCAGCTTCAGAAGTTGTTCCAAACTACGCATTCCATAAATGCTGACCTGTGTAAATCAACCCGAGCTGTTTTCATCTCCTAGGGCAAATCTGTACAGTCCTGTCCAGGGGCAACGTGCAAGGTCTTCACTTCATGACAGCACCCAGAAAAAAAGCCAGGCCTGAACCACTGCCTTCAGAATATTAACACACCTAGAAGTGAAGAGATCTTTGAATAGCAGTAGAAAAACAAATATGGATAAGGTGTGTAGGGCCAAGGTTACCAAATCCTCTTTCTTTAGCAGACCCACCCTAGCAACTCCAGGAGTATGGGATGGTCCTGGAGACTCATCCTGATAAAATCTTCAGGGGTTATGATCCTGAGATGGACACTTATGACAGGGTTCTAAGTCTCTACACAGTAAGTACAGAAACACCCATTTTAATTCCAGTTGAATTTACAGAATTTAGACTGGGAAAATTTGAAAAGACATTAATATTATATTTAAATATATAATTAGAAAAAACTGCATACTAACATCACATTGTGTCACTTCATTAATATGTTACTATCACAGTTACATTACTTGGACATGTAACTTTAGGCAGAATTACAACTTCTATACCAAAGGAAATAAGGGGTTTGTCAGTGACTGTTCTGATCTGTACTTATTTTTCAAGATTAGTAAGCAAAAGCTTTAGCCATCAGAAATGAGAGAGGCAGCTCATTGTTTATTCTTTATTAGTCTCCTCCCAGGTCCTTCTTATCTTTTTACCCAGTCAAATTCAGACCCTGTCTTATTCTCCTTAGAAAACAAACAGGCAACTAAAAGAAAACAAATCAGAATAGGACAAAAGAAATAAACAGAAAAAAAAAACCATACAGAAAGAAGAGACTCAAGAAACACACACAGACATAGACAAACAGACATACAATCAACACAGGGAAATGCAGTAAAAACAGATAATCAGAAATGATAATACATAAAATATAAGCAAAAGACATTTAAGGTAGAAAAAAAGAGCCCAGAAAAAGCATCATGAGACAAAATACTCCAAAAACACCATTATGTTAGTTTCCTGTTGGCAATCTACTACTGGGCTTGAGGCCTGCCCTTAAGAGTGGTTTGTACACCCAGTGTGAGCTCATTGGACAAAACTAAACTATTCCCTTGTAAGTGGGTAGCAACTGAAGATAGCTTCTGTATTAAGAATGAGGGCTTATCCCCCTGTCCCTTCTCTACATTGACAGCCAATCTAGTTTAGACCCATGTAGGCCTCATTCATGCTACCATAGTCTCTATGAGTTTGTAGGTGCACATGTCTTGCTATGTTTAGAGTGTCTTATTTTTTCAGTGTCTTCCATGTCCTCTGGTTCTTACAATGTTTCCGCCTCTTCGTCTGCAGAGTTCTCTGAGCTCTAAGGGGAGGTATTTGAAAAAAAGCAGTGGGGAGGGAAGCTTCTGATGATAGTTGAGCAAGATACTGATCTACAGGTATAGCAGAATTTTATGAAGAGTAATTTTCTTGCTACATTCCTTTAGAAAAACAGTATTATTGGGTTTTCCCTTAGGCTCATGGGTGATATGGCCTCAAGTTTGGCTACCTGTGAAGTGTTTGAATGGGTTCTAACTCATGCAATAGGACTTAAGTCCAACCAGGTAATGGTTAGTCCACTACAACATTTGTTCTACTACTGCACCAGTGACTCATGCAGGCAGGTCACCGCCATACATTGAAGCATTTATAGTTGGGCTAGTGTTTTTCTTTGTCCTGTGGTCCTATGCAATGTCACTTCCAGTATCATGAACCTTTGCCTTCAAAGGCTTTAGGAGTTTTTCTGTGTACAGTGAGTTATGCACATGTTCCCTTCAGCAATAGGGCTTTACTCTCAGTTTGTAAAGAGGAGCCAACAGCCCTAGCAACACCCTGGGTTATTTGTGAATTTTTATGGGTCCTCTTTGGCCAAAATTTCAATTAGATCTAACCCATTTCTTATGTCAGAGGTTTTATTTGGTCACAAGAGATATTTGGTTGGAGATGTGTCTCCCATTATTTAGGAATTCTATTCAGATTTCTTTCAATATTATTTATTTTAATAAGTTTCTACTAATTGGTTTCAATATGACTCCTCAAATGGCCCTTAGTTTTAGATCTCTCCCTATATTCTCTCACTTAACCCACTCTTTCCTCTGCTTCTTGATTTAATCCTACCATTCTAGTCTCCACATATTCATGAGTATATTCTATTTCCCCTTCCTCAAAAGTAATCCTTCTCTGACCTCTAGTTCCTTACTCCTCTGTGTTGCTCTATATCCAACCTCTGTGGTTCTATAGACTTGTTTTTGAAGACTTTGTTTTAAAGACTTAAAAGCTAACTTCCACATGTAAGTGAACACACACTGTATTTGTCTTCTTGAGTCTACATTACCTCACACAAAACGACTTCTCCATTTATCATTTATCAGTGAATTTCATGGATTTTTTTCCTTAAAAAGGGAGCTAAATAACAATACATTGTGTGAATGTGCCAACTGTTCTTTATCCATTCATCTGTTAATGGGCACCAAGGCACTTTTCAATTTCTAACTTATGAATAGAGTTGTTAATTATTTTCTTTTTCCATTTTGTCTTTATTTATCATTAACATGAATTATTAACACATATTAATGAGTTTGGGGTGATAAGACCACATATACAAATGAATTCACCAATAAAAATCTATACAAGATCATTTTTTGGGAGTGGATGGGAAGACATGGTATAGGGAAGAAAAACTAGGAGAAAAAGACAATTAAATAAGTGAGGTGCATGACATAAAACTGCCAGAGTTATAAGGTTAAAATAATAAACAATTACTATGTGTTTGATCAATTTCCAGCTTAAAAAGACTTGAATGTATTGCCACCACATATGTGGGTCCAACAGCTGGGGCATTCTAAAAAAGGAACAACAGCTAGAACTCCATTTTTCATTCCTTGTATACCATAGTTATCTTAATCTTACATGCATATTTATGTTTAATTAACTGAAACTCAAATAGCATAGCTATAAGCTTAATATTTCATGTTTTAAAGAAAAATAAAATTCACAGATAACCAAGAATTATTAACTAGTGAACTTGGAACTGAATGTTTTCATAAGGAGGTATATTACTTCCCCTTCTCATAAAACATAGATAATGTTGTCATATGATGTAATATGAATACAATGTCTCCTTCCTCTACTCATCTCAGTTCCTTCATTCTTTCTCTCTATCCAGATCCGCTTCCTTTCTGTCTCTTTGGATAACAACAGACTTCTAAGAGATTATGTAGCTGTCCGCAGCCACAATATAAGTGGGTCCTCTGGAAATAGGAGTCAGGGACCTGGATAGCCATAATAATATCTATAATACCTTAATATATTACCTTATCAATACCTTATCCAGGTTATAAAAATGGGCCAGGAGACGTCCGCCTTACTCAGCCATGTTCTGTTTTAGTAATGCTCCTTTGTTACAAAAATGAAACCAGGTAGTAGGTAAGATAAAACCCCTCCCACAAGTTTGTCAGCAACCAGGCCCAATCAGCAAGTTCTCTTGAGTCTCTGGAGGCGGGGCTTCCAGCATAACTTCAGCGAACCAGGAGAGAGGCATGGCAATTAGCTGGAGGCGGGCAGAGAGGAGGGGCGATCCTAGCCAAGCGGGATCTGAAGAGACATCCCTCAGGCAGGACAATCACAAGATAGCACAAAACATAACAAAGAAAATACAAGATAAAGCAAAAAGTTGAACAAGACAAGCCAACAGAAAATTAAGAGTGCCAAGAGAAGAGAATCATAGACCCACACTTCTCTGTATGGGAACTTAATATTTTTAAATGAAAAGAAAATTTTGTCTATAATTTACAGAAATATCTAAAACCTATATCATTCTGTGTAGCAAGTTTACATCTCTCTGTGTATATAACTACACATGAATATATATCATACAGTACATATATTTACTTTTATAGATTACAGAAAAACCTTATTCTCTAATGCCAAAACATCTCTGCCACACTATTGCATTTTCTGAGTACTGCAAATGAATCTTTGGTAGTAACATACAGGGAGGCAATAGCTACAATTAACATATACCAAGTAACTGGGACTTTTAGACTTATTATTAAGAAGAGGAGAAATGATTTATTAGAAGTCTAGAGGAGACAGAGATAGAAGTCTCATAAAATGTCTTGAGAATATGGAAATACAGTAAATGAAGCAGGTGTTTATGGATATAGATGCACAAATGTAAACATTCCTTCACTCTTCTTTTCTTCAATAAGATGGACATTTTCTTGATAATACTCTAGAGATTATGATGTTCTTGAAAATAAGATGCAGTTCAGCATATTTTATTTTTAGTAGAAATCAAGATTGATCATAGGGAATTATACTTAGAAAATTGTGGCCAAGTATCTGTCAGTCCTTCCTCCATCATTGAAATTATTTTGCAACAAAATACCAAAAAGAAAGAATGCTTCATATTTGCACATCAATGCAAGAATATGATATACAATTCTTTATTTTGAGAGAAATACATTCTTCCTCCCAATGGCTAAAATACAATAGCAATCACAAGACACACAATGTGATTTAAAATTATTAACTGTGAAACTTTCTGCTCATGAGATAATAGATTGAAATAAATGAATTAAAAAATAAATATTGATCTTGGCTCATGGTTTTAGAGGTATCTTTCTATGGCATGCCTGTGGTAAGACAGAACATTAAGATAGAAAGGGCAGTTGTAACAAACCTATTCACTCCATGGAAGTTGGGAAGTGAGAGTGAGAGGTAGGCATTCATGTGCCA
>JADRCC010526965.1:0-13426 GCA_019843855.1 Hylomyscus alleni
CAGGGGAAGGAATGAGAGTATGTGGTCAACTTGAACACATAAATAATAAATTCCAAATCACCAATAATGTGGTGTCACATTAAGGAAAGCATTTCCCCTTGGTGTCATTTAACCAAGAGTGAGCTCAGATTTGATTTTCTATTTCATGTACCCTGTGTCTGTTACAGGAGTCTGAATCTATGGCTGCCTGAAGACTGTCTTGTAAATCTATCCCTGTGTGTTCATCTGTCACAAAGGGCTTTGTTCTTTATTGAGCAGCCCAGAAAGCATAACATGGGGAAGGAATGAGGGATAACAGAAATCTTTAACGGAGTTTTACAAGGGATTATTAAATCACAGATTCCAATTAACCCCAAGTGACCCAGATAACAGTATTTCAAACACCATTGTTTATCGAGCAATATTTAAATGTCGTGTTCAACATTCATGGTGGATATTTGTTTTAGATGATTGCTTTCAACTTCTGTGTTTGCTGTTTTCAGCAAATGATACCCATTCATTACTGTTAGTCAGAGACATGGAAGAGTACATGACTTAAGATTACAGCTAGGCACAGGGAAATCCAAGGGGAAGTAAGGGTGAATAGTAACACTGTTTTCTTAAAAGCTGAGCACACAGTAGTATAGTATCTTAAGTCGTAAGTGACCTCAGAGTGTACTAACCCTGTCTGTAAGGTCCATCAAAAGTTCCAATCCAGTCTCTTGGAATGAAAGAAATTTTTTTAAATATTGCATCATCACAAGAGAGGACCAAGGGCTAATATTAATTATTATTTAATTAAAACAATGTCTACTGATATTTTTAGGAAAATAGACTGATGAAATAGAAACAACCTAGATAAAGAGCTAAGTCCATAAAGGTGTCAGAGATCTGTCTTATCTACATGATTCCTCAAACTAGACATGAGAAAGATGACTAGTGTTTCAGGACCAAGCAGGCTACTGCCTATGTAAAATTAGGTTGGTTTCTTAACCTGTATTTTGTACTAGGATTCAAAGGATCAGAATTTAGAAATGAAAAAGCAAAGCCATCAACTCCTCAGAAAAAAACATACCAGTGGATTACTGTCTTGGTCTGAAGTGAGGAAGATAAGTCCGAGTTGATACAGAAACTACCAAAGAACTGGTATAAGAAATCAGACCATACAACAACATGGTAAAACCATTAGAACAAAGCCACCTAACAAATTGGAAGAATATGCAGCTCATCACACTTGAAGAATTAATACCTCTAACAGGTGAAGTTTAGTGCACAAAGAACACTAAAGCAAATTAAGAGTTAGTTGTTAATTTTATACATTTAGGTTTTTAAATGAACATTTTAAATTTACATTCTATCAATGTTCAAATCTAGCATTTGAACGCTATCTCTGGTAGTGAGGCCATGGGTGAGGAAGCACAGGTGCATATGAACTGAGCTAGTCCCTGTGGAGGACAGAGTCCAAGTCAGCACCTCTCAAACCTACAAGTGGGTGTGGTCTTTCCTCTTTGAGTACTTAGAAATGTGCAAATGTGACATGATATGTGGACAAGGTCTAGAAACAACGCCAATGCTCAAGAATGGCGTCACTCAACTAAATACTGGCATAGCCATAGTAAGGACACCAGCAGCCAATAAAGTGAAAAAGCTATCGGTGGTACAGGGCCACTGAAATAGTGAGGTGATATAAAGCAGATGGTGTGTATGTGATATTACTCCAAGTAAAATAAGAGCGGCTAGAGAAATAAGGCTTTATATTTATATATGTTGGCATATTTTTTAAAAAGGGGAATATGGATGGAAATACAAAAAGCCAGGGGTAGAGGGCATGTGTGTGCACTATGGGAAGTTGGGAAGACATTGTATTTTTAGTGTATATTGTGTTTTTTTAACTATGTGAATGTTCCACCTATTTGGAAAGTTAAATAAAGCAAGCATCATTTAAACCTATGACTCAATACAAATCATAGAATACAGTTCCTACATTTTTATTGAATGGTAATAGGCCATTACAGAAATGACACAAATGGCCCACATTATCAGTCTAGGCTCTGGTGGTCTGCTCAGGCTCTATACCTTGAATTTACAGTAGAACAGAAAGCTCTGGCTGAGTCTCAGATCTCATCTGTTTCCACACTTCAGGAAACACCTGTACTTACCACCCAGTGTGCTGCCACATGCAGGGCCCTCAGCACATGCAGCCAACCACTGCCATTACGACTGCAGAGAGAGTTCCCCTCAGACTGTGCAGAAGTCTGTTTTCTCCCTGATCTATAAGTTATAACCACAGTCTCATAAGGAGCACTTGATATGGAGGAGGGAAAAAACAAAGAAACAAACGATTGCAGAAACATGTATTTTAATCTATGGTTTAGATTCTGATGGTTACAACAGCAAATTATTTGGAATTCTACTCAGAAAACTCAAACCTGCACCTGTAGATGTTATTTCAAATAAAGGACATGTGGATTTATGTATTTGGTTTGTACCAAGGACTGAGCCTTCTGGTGACCAGCTACGGCTTCTGCAGGGTCTCCAGTCTGCAGGCTGCTGAGAGGCCTGCTGTGGACTATTTGCAGGCGTCTGGCTGAAGACAACGCTGAGGAAGGCCAGCACACCAGTCCTTCCTTATACACCGTGGTACCTAGGCAGGGTCGAGAGACATGGCACAGCATTTCATACACAAAATACAGGGGGCCAACATTTGACTTGTCAAGTTTCAAAATTGATTATCTTGTTGTTTGGCTGATCCTCCACATAATCCAAAACAAGAGGAGTACTGAACATTGACTATTTTAGTATGTAAAATCTGTTTATCATGGATGCCACTAAAGGAAAATAAAGTCTACCAATGAAAATACTTCCTCTTCACATTGATTATGGCACCGGGTACAATCATTTCAGTCAGTCTTGCTGTCAAGTGCTGGATTTTTAAAGAAGGTGATGAGACACAGACAAACAGCAAGTGTTCTGCAACTCAGCTGACATGCAATCTCACAATGTGAGCAGTGCTCGCATTTCCCCCCAGCACAGGTGACAGAACTGGCAGACAGCCTCCTACAGACTCATCACCAGGGTCACCAAAGAGTCCCACAGTCTCCACAGTCCTCAGATGTCATGGTGATGTCAGCTACGCACACACCAACACACTCTAACGTATGTAAAAGTTAATCCAACGAATAACAACTTCAGAATATTTCCCTTACTGAAGAAATTCATGTCAATCTTGAGGACATTCTAACAACCATTTCTTTCAACTTCCTAGAGCACACACTGTATTACTGTGTGTCCTAAGCTTGGAACAAGTCACAGTTAAGAAAAATTCAGAAAGTGGAAATGAAGATTTTTTTTCCCCCTTAAGCAAACAGTTTAAACAATAGCATCTAACTGCAGTGGTGATAAGTGACATTTCCAAACAACCTCTACATTTAAAATAAAAATTAACAAAGTGCAAAATTTCCACATTTCCTTACATTCTAAATGGGCACTACAGAACCCACTGATGTACTAGGGCAAGGTCACTGGCATTCACTTTGTGGACTTTTTGTCTTATAGTGGCCCGTTCCCATCACATGGTAATACTTGAAACTCTTTAAAAATAAAAAGCAAAGAAAAAGGAAAACTTCAAGCCATCTTTAAAAAGTAATCAACCTACAAAATTCACCACTATCAACAAAACATTAAGTTTATAAAGATTAGAAATTAGGAGCAGAACTAACTAGAGAGGCCTCAGTCCCCCATCACACCTCTATAGTGGAAGACCAGGCATTCAGAGAGGGGAATGAGCCAACTAAATAATCTGGCATACATCATGAACTTACAAGGAACACAGTTCAGACTTTGGCAGATAAGATGTGATTTAAGAGCACTTTTTACCTCAGAAAGACAGAATCTAAGGAGAAGCGAGACTTTGGACTCGCATTACTTTCACACAGATTAAAAACCTTTCAAGTAATCCCATTATACACTGCCACCTTCAAAAGAACCAAGATTTAACATATTTAAAGAATTTAAATCCCAGGTTTAGAAAATGGCAGTGTAGGGCCTTCAAGTCCTCCACTGTCTTAAGTCACCGAGGATGGCTGATCCGGGATGAACTGAAGATGGAGGGACAGAGAGGAAGTGACAGTCATGCTGAAGCATCTTGCCAGACAGAGTCACACAAGAGGTAGAGGATTGCATAGATTGTGTTCAAAATCAAATATTTAAAATGCTTACTTTAAAACAGCAAAATTTGTGTGTAATCCAATTAGCATTATAAACCCATAGGATCCCATTCAAATTTTGTGAAGAAAAAATCCATTTAAATAAATAAGGCTTTTCATAAAATAACTGAAAATGTCTATAATTAGAAGAGGAACAAAGCAAAAAGAAGGGGAGCTGTAGGCTTTAGGTAAAGGACACTCCACTTTTGAGCCAGCCTGGGGTACACAGGCCAAGTGAGAATGGGAGGGCACTTGCCCACCTTCACCAAGGCAAGTCCCTTTAGGCCAAAACTACAGCAGCAACAGCAACTAAACATCTTAACAGGGTTGAAGTCCTGGGAACTCATCCAGAACCTCTCACGAGTCACTGAAAGGCCTATCCATTACAGTGACAGCCTGTATTACAGAGGATGACACACAGTGTTAGGCAAGTCTAAAACACTAACCACACCATTTATAGATTCTGTCACTGGGACCAGCTCTAGGCAGCACTGGTTCCCGGGTTCTTTTTCTACAACAGATTGAATAGTCTTCTCAGGATAGACACAGCCATTTAAAGTTTGACAACTAGGAATGCAGGGTAATACAATACAAACAAAATGGGAAACAAACATGGCATTAGTATAACTTACAATTTTAAAGTATAGACTTCATTTATAAATATCTCTAATTGATATTCTATTAAGGATCATAAATATTCAAGTGGACATTTGAATTTTCTCTTATAGAGTTCAGAATTGTTGAAGGTTTGGACACTTAGTCTCTTCCTCAGTGTCCAAGGCTAAAGGCTCCACACGGTCCTCGATGTCTATGAAGACATAGAAACATCTTCATTACCTCCTGTGCTGCAACAACGCTTTAAAGTTCTGCAATTCTCTTATGCTTGTAGAAAGTCTACAGGAGGGAAACAAGGGCAGATTAGAACATACAGATGGCATGCTGTACACATACTTCAAATAGCCAAGACTGCTTCCTTGAGCTATATAGCCTGGAAGAAAAAAAAAAATCTAAAAGAACCAAAACACTGAACATTGACGATTCCATTTAAAAGAGAAATGCTGTAACTCCAACCAAAAGTCATGGAACTTTGGACCTTTGGGTATGCTTAAAAGAGCAAAAGAAACTAATTTGTCTTCACATTAAGATTATCCTTGAAAGGCAGGTGTGGTGGTACATACACAACTTTGACTACAGCACTAATGAGGCAGAAGCAGGCAGATCTCTGAGTTTGGGGCCAGCCTGGTCAACACAGGACTGCCCAAGGCTCCACAGAGAAACCTTGTCTTGAAAAACAAAACAACCACAAAAAGACTACAGATGAGCCATGGACACAGTGCTGTCCACACAGTCCCTCCCACTCCCAGGACCTGTCTATACTTATGGCATTGTACAGTAATTACTGGCTCAGTAAATAAATAAAGAGCTCAAACACAGAAGTAAAACCCTGAGATAGGAAGAAATGGAAAACCTACAAGTTCATTTTTCCTTATGTACTCAGGATTAATGTAACAAAACCTAGTATTTCTTCTATAGCCTAGTGATATAGTGTACACCTGTCAAGTGTACATACAACAAAAGTTAGCTAGAACTTTGCTTTTACATTTTTAGGTAAAATTAGGATCAAATCAAGTATTTTTCCAGAATCCCCCAGGTCTCAGTGTGCCTTCTGAGCATGAAGCCAAGGTTTGCTGAGCTGTACTGCTGTCAAATAGTAGGCCAGGATCTCAGGACTCTAAAGTTTGCTTCCTGCCCAGCACCCTTGGAGGGAGAGTGGGCTCTAGATACAGGGATGAAGCTAGAAGGGAACATTTATGAAAGCCAATGACATTTTAATGAAATAACTAAAATTTTCCTTTCTCAATTTAATTTTGTTTGTGCTTAAAATGTTTAAATTATTTAAGATCTTTTTCATTTCAAATAATCTACATTTCACCTCGTCTCTTCCTTATTATTTTTTTTAGACTTCAAAAATGCATAAACTTAATGTTTCCTGAAATATAAAAACTTAAGGATCCTATCTACCTTGTGGTTTGTATCTCAGTTAGCAAAGACACCTTGAAATGCAGAGAAGAGCTGCATTGCACTAGCAGTCAGTTCACCCTAGGGACTGAGGTGGTCAGGTTACACTAGAGCAAAACCCTGCCTACACAAAAATAAGCGCATGGAGGAACTAGGAACTTTAGCATTAAGCTGGGACATCTCTAAGTTATCTTTGTGTGATTGGTCTTCTTTGAACTTAAAAATCATACTCATGCTGGGCAGTGGTGGCGCATGCCTTTAATCCCAGCACTTGGGATGCAGAGATAGGGGGATTTCTGAGTTCAAGGCCAGCCTGGTCTAGAGAGCAAGTATCAGGACAGCCAAGGCTACACAGAGAAACCTTGTCTCGAAAAACCAAAATAACAACAACAAAAAATCACACTCATAAAACATACATATTAATCTCTGTCATTTGGTCCTGTTTTAAAAATAAGCTTTCCCCTGTGACTTATTTTACTCTACCGCTACAACACAGAATATTATTTTCTGTGATTCTTTTCCTTCTGCTTTATATCCCAATACTACATATATTTCTGTAGGTAAATTCAAACTGCTTAAAAAACCATTTCTGATATGTATATCAGAAATAAATAAATAAATAAATTTATTTATTTATTTATATTTGAGTATATGGGAGAGGAGGACTCCTCAGCTTAGGCAATACAGAGCAGAGAAGGAAGTCACATCTTTAACTTCCCAATCGTGTTTTCCTTCTGTCTGTCTACTGCTGACCTATAGCAGGCTGGAGCCAGCCAAAGAAAAGGTTACTAGGAGGCTATTTCCCTCATGAAATTGAGAAAGCAAATTGAAAAGTCCTGGAATTACAAACTGTCAGTTCTTCCCGGGGTTGATGGAGAACTTGGCTGTCTGCACGGAGGCCAAACTAGACAATGGCTTTCCGGTGTTTGTCCGAGACAAGGTCCTTACTACACAGACCATGCTAGCCTTGAACTCATGGTCTGTCTGCCCCAGTTTCTCAGTGCTGGGGTTATGGGTGTTGTGCCACCACAGCCAGCATTTTACCTTTCTGTCAGCAAATCAAACCAAAGCATGCTTTGGGAGAAAGATGATCTTTGCAATATGTTGAAACCTGTAGGGGAATCAGGTCTCCACTTACCTTCCAAAAGCATTTAAAAGGGCAACGATTTCCTGCCGAGTGAGCTGGAAGCCTTTGGACGGGCTGTTCTCGGGAAGCTTTTGGATCTCCTTTTCAGAGAATAGTATCTTCAAGGCAGTTCCTAAACCCTGAGTCTGAAGAAGATAGTCACAAACTTAGTGAACTTTACACGGTGGCTACTATGAAAAATGACTCAGCAAGGACCCTGAGCCCTGTCTGAGGGAGCTGGAGAGACAGCCAGCGGCTGGGCTGAGAATGCTGCTGCTTTTTATCCAATGGCTCAGAACCACCTGTACCTCCAGCTCCAGGAAGTCTGACACCCTCTACTGCCTCTGTGGACACACACATACCCTAAATAAAAACAAAGATAATCTCTTTTTCAAATCTGTGAGCAGAGCTGGACTATGCGTGAAGCAGTATGTATTCCCTCCCAGGTCACATACACATAAGCACACTTCTCAGAAAATCTGAGCAACTTCATGCCTGTTGAACACGGTTCTGTTCCAGATTACCAAAATGCCTGTTTTATCATCAGAAGCACTGTATCTGAAAGCACTACTTTTTATGTAGCACTGGGGATGTAATTATCATCATCTTTGTAAGAAAATGTGAGAGCTAGGCAGCAGCAGTGCTCGCCTTTAATCCCAGAATTCCAGAGACAGGCGGAGCTCTGTAAATCCAAGGCCAGCCTGGTCAAACAAAGTTCCAGGACAGCCCAGGTTACACAGGAAACCCGTCTTGAAAACAAAAACAAGAACAGAAAAGAAGAGGTAAAGGTCAAGCCACCCTCCGTCCACTAGCTACGCAGGTCTGCCCTGCACAACTACTGCTTTTGTGCTCAGCAGTTTTCACCACTGAAACCACCCATGTCCAAAATAGGCTGTTTAGGACTTATGTATGTTACTTTATACAATACATGGAAGATGGTACTAAGATACCGAATACAAAAATGTCCTCACACATGGATATCCAGCAAGTTTATAAAGTAAAGTTTTTCCATAACATTTGGCAAAGTCTTCCATAACAACACAGAAAAGCCAACCTTGGAGCTGCTTTTTTCTAAACACTAATGATCAAAAGATATCTTGATAAAACTGAAGCAGAAAAATGTAAATCTATGAACAGTTTGAAAAGGAAAGATCACACACACACCTGCAGTTTCCCCCACAATCTGCATTTATCGCACCCAACACAGTCCATGATTCGGGAGATGTTCTTGAAATGTAACCGGAATTCCTCCTGGTGTGTAAAACATATCTAAATTAGACTTCTGAAATTAAGATACATTTGGTCGAATCACACATATAAAATGAAATTTTAAGATTTACAAGTGCCTGTTGCTTTTCAGTAGTTAAACCTATCTGAATTTGTATAGTACAACACAATGCATTCACTAACAGACATTAATAGAAGGGAAGATTCATGTTGCACGTTATTTCAGCCCATTTCACTGGGAGGGCACTTTAACAAAGGCTGGAAAGCTAACTGTGAGGCCTTTACTTGTAAGAACTGAACTGCTGCCTACATTGAGTAGCTTTTAAAATCTAGCTTGTCAGGGCGTTTTCTTTTTTCTTAAAAGTGAACTCAGTTTTACTTCTATTTTTTTTTTTAAGATTTATTTATATGTAAGTACACTGTAGCTGTCTTCAGATGCACCAGAAGAGGGCGTCAGATCTTATTACAGATGATTGTGATCCACCATGTGGTTGCTGGGATTTGAACTCTGGACCTTCGGAAGAGCAGTCGGTGCTCTTAATCCACTGAGCCATCTCGCCAGCCCCAGGGTTTTTTCTTACAACAATAGAAAAAGTTAACTAAAGTAAAACCTAATTTAGAACACTGGCCCTAGAATAGACGCCGTTGTAAACTCATAATGCCATGCTGTGTCACTGGTTCTCAAACAACAATGATCTCAATTGATAACAAAGTCTAAGTTAACTAACATTGTAATGTAGGACAACTGGAAGTGTGGATGAATTAAGATGTGGTTCCCACACTACCCTCAATTACCTTTAATGACTTGGCCCCCTTTTTGTCACCTGCAAACATGGATTTCTCATCGAAGTGCATAGGAAAGGACCTGATGAAATGACAAGACTATTAGTAAGTTACCAATGAAATATCCAAGTACTGGCCTTAAAGAGTTTTGTAGCCCTACAAATATTTAAAATCTGTTATTATTTATAATGTAGGAGAGTAACAGTTCACATATACACTTATATAACAAACTGCATATGACTTTGTAATTTAAAAGACTATACTATCTTTTTATTTCTTATTATTTTATTTATTTAAACCCAAATGCTGCCCCTCCTCCTGGTCCCCTCACCCCCGAAGAGTTCTTACTCTCCATCTCCCCACCCCTTCACCTCTGAGAAGAGTACCCCATTCCCACTCCTGGGGTATATCCCTGCTCCCTGAAACATCAAGTCTTAGCAGGATTAGGTGTATCTTCTCCCACTGAGGCCAGACAAGGCAGTCCTCTGCTACACGAGTGCTGGGTGCGAACCAGCCCATGTATGCTCTCTGGTTGGTGACTCAGTCTCTGGAAGTTCCCAGGGGTCCAGTTTAGTTGACACTGTTGGTCTTCCTAAGGGGGTTGTCATCCCTAGACTGCATTATTTTAAGGATGCAGCATCTTAAGTAAATTAGTAAAATTATTTAAAAGTGAAAAACAATCTCCAAGTATGCTAACACTCAATATTCTTGTACACTTTATATGCAGTTTACTTTAGGTCCTTCCCATGTACCACCTTCTTCATGCTTAACAACCAGTGAATATGTTTTACAGGCTAAGGAAGCTTTAAAAGGTTACATTTTGGGAGATAGCTAACACTACTGTGGTGGTGTGAATATGCTTGGCCCATTGGCACCATTAGGAGGTGTGGCCTTGTTGGAGTAGGTGAGGCTTTGTTAGAGGAAGGGTGTCACTGTGGGGGTGGGCTTTGAAACCCTCCTACTAGCCACTGGGAGTTAACCTTCTCCTAGTGGCCACAGTAGAACTCTCAGGGCCTCCTGATCCATGCCTGCCCAGATGCTGTCATGCTCCCACATTGATAATAGACTTGAACCTCTGAACCTGTAAGCCAGCCCCAATGAAATGTTGTCCTTTGTAAGAGTTGCCTTGGTCATGGTGTCTGTTCACAGTAGTAAAGCCCTAAGACAACTACCTTTATGTTCACTGTAATATTTACACTTATGACATTATGCAACTTTAAGCAGTAACTGAAATACTACAAAATTGTTGGGGCATTTTGATGCTATATAAAATCTTAAATTCTTTATTAAAACATACATAGCCTATTTTCAAGAGTGAATACTTCTGCAGCCAAGCTTCAGAGAAGCTTTTTGCTCAGCATCTAGAAAACTACTGTGCTACTATTGCTCCTGCGTCTCTCTTTTCTAACCTCTAGTCAGGACTTTCTCACCCCTCGCTCCATGTCATCTGAGCAGTGGAGGATTCCATGACACTGAAAGCCAGGTCTTACTTTGTATCCTGAAAGATGCTGAGCAGAAGGGTCTTGGTGTCAGCATCATCTTCCAAGTTGCCAGTATAAAGATCAACAATTGAGCGCTCGAAATAAGGGGCCACCTTTGACAAAGCACGGAGCTCTATCAAGTATAAAAAGTACAGATTCTTTAGCCTTCTTGGACCTTCCCCCTTTGTTTCCACAGGATCAAAGCGGCGTTTAAATTCTTTGATGTTAGGTCCCCAACTAGGTTTACCCCAGGTTTCTGAAAAGAAAAAGAAATACATTATCTTTTCGAATAAAAAGTTTTTGGTTCTGCACTGCAGAATGTGTGTTATTTTCAACACTTTTTATGAGATCTAAAACGTCTCTGTTCATGAAATCGGCTTACCTTCCAGAAGGTAATTGGCACACAGGTGTAAATTGATGCTGGCATGAAGTCCTGATATAAGCTTATAGAAGACTCTCTTCTCAAGACACAAACCTATTCAGAAAAAAGCAGGAAAAAAGAACCCATACCCATTAGATATAAAATATCAAATAAAAAACAGTTAATACATGGGTTTCAGGTTGGTATTCAAGGACGCTGTTACAGCTGAGATGTGCAGTGTCCCTGCGGGCTTAGGTTTGGGGTGCTTCTTGTTCTGCTGGGGCCTAGCTAGAGGAAATACAGCAGGGGTAGGGGGTGGGGTAGGGGCAGGGTCTGGGGGGAAAATAGTATACACGTCTGCTCCCTGTCACTCTCTGCTCCTGTCTTCAGTACAGCTGTCCTCTGCCACACAGTCCCTCTGTCATGATCTGCTCACAGGCTCAGGGCCAAGTTGCCATGGAGTGAACTCTCTCAAACTCTGAGAAGCATAAATTGTTCTGTATATAAAAACTTTGTCAGCTATGTCGGTCCCTGGACATAAAAGTAACTAACAACAACAACAATAATAAAAACAAATCAGGAGATAACTGTATAGGTAATTAGATGAAGATTTTGACTAGAAAACACTAAGATTCTTGTTTCAAAATAGACTTAACTGAATACAATGAAAACTTAGCATAGAACAAGACAGAAAGGCCTGGCCCCTGAAGGTGGCCCAAACACTGGATGCAGCTGTGTAGTTCCTAGACTATCAGAACGCAGTTGCACAGGTTGTCATTTAGACTAAGAATGTACAACTACCGGGATGAAGTCGTTGCTTTGCCTTAGCAATCCCTGTGTCGTCCTATACCTTCCCTCTGTGTTCTTTCAATCTACTTTGTGGTGGAGAAAGAAGGGCCTTTATGGCCTCTTGCTCTGGGATGGGCTAATTCCCTCTATCAACATATCACTCTACTTACAGAGAAATAAAACCTAGAAACAGACTCCCAGGAATTTTAACACTTAAAAAAAATCGAGTATTTATAATACAAGTCTCACCACATAGAATACATGGATGTGATACAAAGTTACTACATGTAGCTTTCTTAACCTACACAGGCTCCTGCTCAAATTTATTGCAAATACCAACATAATCCCATAATCCTTCCCTTCTGCTGCTACTTCATAAAATTTTCTTTTATAGTAATATACATAATAAGTGCACTTAGTGATACCAAATAGTAAACTTGAAAATGGCTAAGATAGGCCTAGAGTGAGGCTCAGTAGCCAAGAATATGCTTAGCATGCACATGACCCTGAGCTCAACTCCCAGCACTAAAGTAAAAAAAATAAATAAAACCCCAAGGCTAACATGATAATTCACACTGTACTTACTGCACCACATGAAGAAAGGGAAAAACTGAATGAATATTCTTTATAGAAAATTTAAAAATAAATGAAAATACAGCATAATAAATTTAAATTATGATTTACTAGCCGGGTGGTGGTGGCACACCCCTTTAATCCCAGCACTTGGGAGGCAGAGGCAGGCGGATTTCTGAGTTCGAGGCCAGCCTGGTCTACAGAGTGAGTTCCAGGACAGCTAGGGCTACCCAGAGAAACCCTGTCTTGAAAATACAAAAAAAAAAAAAAATGTATGATTTCCTTTACATGCATGAATGTTTGTTGCATGTATGTATAAGTACTATGTGTGTGCGTGATGTCTGCTGAGGTCAGAAGAGGGCACTGGATCCCAAGAAACTAGAGTTACAGATGTTTGTGAGCTTCCATATGAGTGATAGGAACCAAACTCAGGCCCTTTGCAAATGCAACTAGTATTTAAGAATCAGTAGATGAAGTTTTTCTTTATCACCTAACAGGCTTTGTTTTCTTTTTAACATCCTTTGTACTGGAAAAATGTAAACACTGAGGCACTGTCTCATTTATGTGCTGGAGAATTTTAACATAAGAGCATCTATGTGGCTTATTGTTGGATCTTATCACAGGCTCTCAGACCATTAGTTTACTCCTTACCACAGATGGCTCTGAAACAAGCATCCTCAAACTAGGAAAAACAATTCTTTTGAGATCTCATTCTCTAATTCAAAATGTTAGAGACCAAAATGTAGAGATTAAATTTTACTTTGTAGCTTTCCCCAAAAAGCACATGTCAACTTAAAATGTTTATAACAAGGACTACAAATAAAAAAGATTTGCTAAAATATTAACTTCAAGACTTCAAGATTATGTATACATAATCAAGCAA
>JADRCC010526970.1:0-13295 GCA_019843855.1 Hylomyscus alleni
TACTCAATCACCCCTACCCTTTCAAATCTCCCTCCAAGTCCTGTGCATCTGATGTCCTGACTGCAAGTCCCCTTCCCAGATTCCCGACTATTGTTTTACGATTTACTGATTTTGGCCAGGGGCCATGTGTGTGACCACTAGATTGGAATGACTCACTGGAGCCTAGTCAGCTCAGACAACTAAAGATGATGACTTTCTCTCTCCTAGAATATTTCAGCAGCCAATACTTCAATAGGGAGAGTTATGGCCTCCTAAATTCATCTTCGTCTATGCCTGACTATGGAAAAGTCATTCTCGTGTAGACATAGTCACCCAGAAGTGGTTTGCTGTTCTTTTCTCTGTTTTCCAGTTTTTACAATCTTTCTATCCAAGTGGTTGAGCAGCTGGGGTAACATTATACTAGCTACTAGCTATATTGTTGATCACATGTTCCTTGAGCAAGCACTGCAGTATGCCTGTGAGTAAAACTCATTCAAGCTGAGTTAACCCACATCTCCCCTCAGATCAGACCACATTCCTCTCTTTACTTGCTTTGAATTTTGTGGTATATTTTTTCTTGGGAGTCCATTGACTCTTTATTCATGCTTTCACAATTATAGGAAAATTATCCTCTAAGAAAGCATAATCAGAGGACCTGACTTGTAATAGCTAAAATTTTAAAACAAAAAGGGGGTTCCCTGAGAAGACAGTTTGATATTATATTCAGCCAGGCTCTTGCTATTTAGCAAGTAGTAACCCTAATTTAGAAGAGCACCATATATGTTCACTACACAAGATCTTCCATATTCTTTAAATTATCCCTCATGTATCTTTAGAATTCTTCACTGTACCAACTTCTGCCCCCTCTGCCTTGCCAACAAGCCCTTACATTTAAGTTTTTGTGGCACGTTCTGCTTTCTTTGGAAAACCTCACAGATTAATCCACCTAAAACCTTAAGACTTAAAAAAATGTAAAACCTGGGGCTGGGAGTTGTTGTTCTAGTACAGGACCTACATTAAGTTTCAGGAGACCAGATATCCTTTTCTGACCTTTTTGGGCACCAGATATGCCTGTGGTAGATATCCTTACATTCAGGCACAACCACATAGACACAAAATAAAATTTGTTTCAATCTTCGATGGCTTCTAGTGCACTAGGTTACGTATCTTCAGGGTTTGTTGTAGATCTACATGCCAGCAAACCTCTCCAACTTCATTCTCTTTTCCTTTAAAAACCTCCTTTCTGATTTATTCATTCTCACATGAGCAGAGATATATATCTACAGCCAGTCTTCATCTTGAGATATCATATATATAAATATTTTACCCTAGTGTCTAAAATATCCAAACACTCTCCTATGTCAGATCTTCATGAAGTTGGCACTTTGAATGTGTGTGGCTTTGAGCTTCACAACTTCTGTCTCTAGTCTATTCAGCGAGTAGAGGTTACACTAACCTAACATGAACCTGACACTCTTGTTGTCCAAGACTGTGTGCAGATAGAGCACATATTAAATTACAGTCCTTAGTATGTATTGTATTTTCAAGGCCCAGCCTAGCTCGACATCTGTTTTTTTTCCTCTTGCTGGCATTTATTGAGGATGCTATAGCTGGCAGGATACAGTCTACCAGAACTCTAGCTGCTTTAAGGGAAGAAAGCATCTTTATAGTTGCTTCGCTTGGCATTGACCTTGTGTTTCTGAACCAGGAAATAGAGTATGAGGAGAGAGATGAAAGGTGTTTCTGACAACTTTCAAGAAAGGAGGATTGCTTCTTTTCTATATTATGACAAGAAAAAGCTATCAATTGTTCAGTGGAGTTTCATCTGCTTTAATGGTACTGAAAATGTTGTCCAAATTTTGGCAACAGGAAGACAGTGAGCAGTGGATCTCAGGGTTGGTACCAGTTCTTAGTTTCTGACAATTTTAGACATTTTAGAGGGTAAATCAAGGCTGTCAGATGGGATTCATTTTAAATCAACCCTTTCTTTTGTTACTCAAGATAGTTAATGATCATTGTTTTTGTAAGACTTGTGTGTTACTAATTTAAATAAGCACACAAATAATGTGTTTCTATACTATACTAGTTCAAATTATTCTCCTCTGCTCATAGTCCATCCTTCCCACTTCTCGTTCCCTCTGCTGATGCTCCATGGTATTCTGTCTTTGTCTTTTCATTTAACGTTTGTTAGTATATGAAACACATGTAGAAACAAGAAAGACAAAGAGCAGAGGCAACCATAAAATCTTTAGTTTGTAGTTCAATATATGTGCCAAAATATTGGTGTCCTCACAGAGTTAAAGGAACTCAGGTCTGAGTCAAACAATTAGCTAAGATTCAAAGCTGTCATGTAATCTGCATGAGGCCATGGTTATGCACTAGTTCCAGTCCAACCAGGAAGTTATAATGTAAATCACGGATTCAGCTCTTTACAGCTCCGTGGCTCAATTTGGCATTACTACTTTGAGACAAGACCCTACTATGCAGTCTAAGCTAATCTTAAGTTTCCTGCAATCCTTTGTCTCTGCCACTAAAGTTACAGACATAAGGCACCATAATCTGAAAATAATATTTAACATTAATTAAAACAGCAACAGCAACAACACAGATCTTCTCATTTACTTGCTTTTGCTTAAATTTATTTATATTTTTATTTTGGAATGGACATCTGCATACAATATGCAAATAGATAAAAAGATTGATGTTTAAGTACAATTCTTCCATTAAAACTGACAAAGAATGTTGATAACTATTTCTGAAATCTTAAACCAAGCCTGTTGTTTCCTCCAGCTATAGAATTGACTGCACTCATTTCTCACCATACTAATGAGCTACTTGGCTATGGACTGGACTTTTACATTATCACATTTAACATGTCTCCAAAATACAAGAAACATAAAAAAAAACTAACAAAAGATTCCATCTCTATCAGAATGAATATTATGTGTATACCCTACAGAATTCTGGATTTTAGGTGTTTTTCTTGGAAAAAGAAGCTGTGGAGAACTTTGAAGGAATAGATTGACTGTTTGAAATGAAAATGATAAGGGGTAGTCATATGGATATTACTTATCAAGGAAAAGAGAGCACATGATGTTAGATGAACTCATTGTGATCCAATACAAGAGATAAATGGCTAGCAGAACAGGGAAAATGCTTATGGAGTGATGCCTGCCCATGGAGAGATTCCACCCACAGGCAGGAGCTTCTCTTTGATCCAACCTGGTTACCCCTGAACTGAATAAACAGGGCATGTCTCAGACAGGGGAGGGTGACTGTGTGGTGTGCTTTTACAACATCTTTCCTCCTTGAATGCTGGCAGCCTTCAAAAGGGAGACAAAAAGGCAACTAAATTCAATGAAGAGCGGAAAGCAAGCTCTTTTCATGCCATTGATTTCTACAGTTTGTTCACCTGTTTGCTGAGGGTCGTTTCATTTACTTGTGATTCCCTTTTCCGCTGCTCAGCACTTCTCCCAAGTACTGCTAAGTTATTGACTGAGTGTGACACTTGCTGTGCAAGTTCGGCAATTGGGAGAGACGGGTGTAGACTGGAGGACAGCAGTCAGTGTTTAGGGAGTCGCTCTATTCGTGCATAGAAAAATTCATTGACCAGAAAGGGTTAATGCCTGTCCAAATGACTTCACTTAATCCCCAAGTGCAACTGGCTCATTTGAAGGATTTGGCCCATTGAGTACATGTTAACAGAGAAGTCCTTACACCTCTTCACCAAGCCCATTGCAGCAAGGTTAAATCCAAGGGCACATGAGAGATCTGGGCACTGTCTGGAATTAAATCTCAGCCTCCTGAACTCCTTTATGAGCTTTCTTCACTTGACCAATCCCCTACTTTCCCTCCCCCCTCTCTCTGAAATGAGGTATGAGAAGAACCTTTAAGTCAAAAGAAAAATAAGTTATCATGTTTTAAAATGCTGCCATAAAAAAATTTAGATCTTACAGGCAGAAGCAGTGTGGAACAGGCAAAGTAGACTTTAAGAGCATACTACATCAAATTTTAATAATGCTTGAAGTAGAGGAGAGTAGTAGAAAAGGAAACCAGAATTACATACAAAATGCACCTAGGTCCTTCCATATGAACACAGCTCTTTCCCCCAGGAATAATTTGAGGGAAACCCACATTGACATAGTTTGTAAATTACATACAGAACTCAAGATGTGAAAGGATGGATAGAAAGACATAGAAATTAAAACAATTATAATAAGGTTTTTCAAGATGAGAACTATAAAATCAGGAATTATGACATGCATATCCCTTGCCATGAGGGTAGTAGAGTTAGTGATTGTTTAACACTGGGGTACAAATGGCCAAGTTTGCACTCCTGCCCCATCATTTTTAGTAGTAGTGATCAAAGTGTTTCCATTGTTTAAGCCTCGGATTCCATATGTGAGGGATAACCATAAAAGTGGTTACTTTGTAATGTATCTGGATAATAAATTAGATGCTATGGAGAAACACAGCAGTCAACTCACCAACACAGCTCTGTCTCAGCTCTGATTTTAATTCAAAAAAGAACTATGTCAGGGCTGGAGTAGATAAATAACAAGAACCAGACAATTAAAATATTTTTTATCATTGCTAACAGATTTTTGAAGAGTGATATTGCCCAATCATGTTATAAGGAAAACAAAGTTTGATATAATTTTAAAAAATATTCTGTCAAGATAAAATGTAATATGTAACCTGTAACCTATAACATATAACATATAACCTACAACCTATAAAATACAGCATATAATATATATGAATACTTATAGGGTAAACTTGTGAAAAATGTATAAGAGCATACACACACATACATACATATATATGATTATTTTAAGTGTGTATTATAAATTATATTGTCTCTCATTTTTTTCTCTTTTGCCTTAGAATCTAAATTTAAAAAGATGACATTAGTGATATGGTACAAACAGGAAATGAAACTTTTGGATGTGATCATTTAAACCAAAGTTATGTTCACAGCCAAGACTGAATAGTGGGCATGGTAATCATGCTCTTAATTCCAGCATTAAGGCAGACACTCCAGACTTTCCCAATGAGCCTTTCCTCTTCTTCTACCTCCACCCAATAGGAACCTCTTGGTGTAGACCCAGACTCCCCCTAATTCTTTCCTGTAACTTCTTTCAGAATTTCCTTCTAACTTATCACCTTTCCTTGTGAGTTACACTGACTGGCAGAACCCCTTTAAACCAGGAACTCCACAGCCACCACAAATGGCCTACTTCTCAGCATGGATAAAAACGACTCAAGAACCACCAACCCAACAAACACAAGACCATATATTGAAAGCAAGAGACACTTCAAACATTATATCTCCAGATGCCTAGATCCCAGTACAAAATGTAATCATAAACAGTCAAAAGAGTATGTCTACTCAAGAAGCCAGTGGCTTTATTATATAAGACCTGGGAAAAGTAATTGAGCTGAAGCACATGGCAGGGGCTTCAAAATATATTCAAAGATCTTAAAGCTTATTTGAATAAATGCCTTAAAGAAGACCGTGAAAAAAAAAAAAAAAACAATTGGATGAATTAATGAAAACAATTCACAGCAAAGTAGAATACAACAACGAAGCAGAATCACTAAACAAAATCCAACCTGAAATAAAACTTGAAATAGAAAGCTCAGGCTGTCAAAATTTCATGGTAGAGAAAATTTCAAGTCTCAAAGATAAAGTAAAAGAAATGACTAGCTCTGTCAAAGAAAATATGCAATCTAAAAATGTTTAGGGATAAAACATTTCTGATATCTAAAACAGTGGGAAAAGACCAAACATACAAATAATAGGTTTACAGGAAGTAGAAGAAATCTAGATCAGAGGCATAGAAACATTTTTTTAACAAAGTTATAGAAGAAAAACTTTCCAATCGAAAGCAAGAAATGTCTATCAAAGAACAAGAAGCATATGAAATACCAAATAGACAGGACCAGAAAGGATATTTCAATACACACATAATAATCAAAGCACCAAATGTACTGAACAAAGAAATGCTATTTAAAACTGCAAGGGAAAAGAACAAATGATCTACAAAGGTTGGCCCATTAGAATAACAACTGGATTTATAGTGGAAACTGAAAGCCAGAAGTGCCTAGACACGTGTTCTACAAGTTTTGACAGACTACAGATGCCAGCCCAGAGTATTAAACACATCCAGACAATCACTCACAGTTGGTAGAGAAAGAAACATTTCACAATAAAAACAAATTTCTAACAAGGAAACTTCTTAACTATACTAAAGAAGACATAAGGAATCCCACAAGAGTTCAGCCAAAGAAGCGGGTAAGCCACAGCAAAAGCATACAGAGTAAGACTCTGGAAAAGAAACCTAACTAAAACTCATGAGTTTGGTAAATAAAATATTTAATTAATGATAATTGAGGTCAAATACAGCTGTTGTGGTCTTCAGATGGTTTCTGGATCCTGATTGTGTAACTCTTTTAAGGAGATCATTTCACTAAAGTCATTGTCTTAAGAGCAACTGTGAAAAAGCATTGTCTTATGAGGTCAGAGATTGGTCGTGTGCCCTAGCTACCAAGAATTTGGGCAGAAACCTCACCCTATTCAAGAACTCTATTCACTAAATTACTAGGCAAAACTGTTTGTGTTCATGGGAGCATGCAGTTATTTCCATAGAAAAAGATGTGACGTTTACTGATTCCTTAAAGGTATGTGTGCTGTAATAAGAAGGAAACCGAGCGTTATTTGGGTGTCTATTTTTGCATTATTTGGGTATCTATTTTTGCCCCAAATTCTCTGACTGGTTTTGCTGTCTGAATGAGTTTTGTGTCTGATGCCATGATAAGACTCACTCTCTATCCTATCAAGAACACAATTTATGTTCTTACTGTTGTTTTTTGTTTTGTTTGTTGTTTGTTTGTTTTTGTCTTACTCTGTAACTTCAGAGCAACAAGGCCAGGTACAGATTGGATTTTCCATTTCAGATACTACATACAAAATTTCTGCAGCTATGTAGCTAAAGACAGGGAGCAATCAAGAGCCATCTTCCCATCAGAGAGTTAAAGTATGGAGTTCAAAACAAAAAGTATCATACCCTACAAGTACAGATATTGAGCCTTTCATTGTGTGTGTGTCTGTGTGTGTCTGTGTGTGTGTGTGTGTGTGTGTGAGAGAGAGAGAGAGAGAGAGAGAGAGAGAGAGAGAGAGAGAGAGAGAGAGAGAGAGAGAGAGAGAGAGAAATACAGGGAAGAAACACTTTATACACCCCTGGACATCTGGGTGAACACTATATGTGTAGAGGATAGGTAACTTCACTTGTTTGCCTTCATTTCCTCTAGTACAATTTTATTCATATTTAGCCTTGTAAGTTTAACATATTAATACAAAAATTTGTGCTTCACAAAATACAAAAATAATGCATTCTTTTCTTAGTACTATGTTTCTTCTAAAGATCTGTGACTCATCACTAGGCTTTATCTTTCAGTTGATGTCTTAGTTGCTTTTGTATTGCTGTGACAAAGCACTACGACCTAGACAACTCATAATGGAAAGCATTTAGTTGGGGATTGCAGACAGTTTCAGAGGATGAGTCCACGACCATCATGGCAAGGAACACAGCAACAGACAGACAGGCATAGTGCTGCAGCAGCTGCTCAGAGCTTCCAGGTTGATGAGGCAATAATGACAAGTCAGAATGAAAGACAGAGACAGAGAGAGCTAACTGGGAAGGGTATAGACTTTTCAAACTTCAATGCCCACCCCTGGTGACATACCTCATCCAATAAGTTCACATTTCCTAATTCTTCCTAAGTGATTCTACCATGTAGGGACCAAACATTCAAATATATGAGTCTGTGGAGATCAGGATTCTCATTCAAACCACCACAGTTTTCAGTTAAAAGGTACTATTTTCTACTTTCCTAAGAATCAGAGGATTAAAACCATAGTGACTGATCCCAGTGACTTCATCTTTTTCAATAATGGGAGAATACACTATTTCCCTGCCATGTTACTTAGTAAAGAGAGAATCCCTGCCATTGTGAAATTCTGCATTTCTGTTCCCTCTCTAGATACCTGCAAATGGTATCTATGCCCATGGCATATCTCAAGTGCCATGCTAATACTGATGCTACTCACTGGGTACATCCTCCAGTACCTGGGACAGCCATCTAAAACAAAAAAGTATTAATCCTAAATGGCAGTAGTGCAGAGGTAGAGAAACTTGGCCTGACAATGTGGTCCTCGTTCACACTTACTCTACCTCCTTTCTCTTTACCAAAAAGGAAACAGCTTGTTTAGTTTGCAAGTCTAATGCAGGCTTGCTCACTGCAGTTTGGCCTTTTGCTTTTCTCTCTGGAACTGTACAACCCACAGAGAAGGTGGATTCCCACCTGCTGTCAGCCATGTGATAAAGTTGGTCTAGTGGCTGCACCCCCACCACTGTGGTCTGCAGGGGTTTTGTTTGTTGTCTGTTTGCTGGTGATGGGAAAGGGGGCAACTTCAATTCAGAGGCGCCTTAGCCAGTGTATTAGGACTTATCTAGGCTATGTCCTTCACTATTGCTTTTATCAGTAATAAAGCTGACATTTTGATCTCTAACTGTCTGCCTCCTGTATCATTCTCTGTAAATTGGTTCTGATCTCAGGTTGGGAGCAGGGGCATTATTTTTGACCCCTCCCTAGAAAGCCAAAATCTGTTACTGTCTGATGGTACAGGATCTTAATGGCTTGCCTCCAGGATTCTTAGCTTTTTATGTCAGAGAATTTCATTCAAAGACTGCCAAAATAAAGTGCTAACTAATCAACAATGGAAGGCTCACATTTTATGCTTTAAAATGACCAAAATTTGATATCTAATTAAATATCAAAGATATTTTATATAAAAAATAATAAATATTTTTAAAAGTACTTTCATACTTTTAAAAATAAGGTATACAAAAGAAGTTTTATTTCAAAGACATGCCTATATGTCTCCCGATATCAATTAATTCCTTTTCCATAAAGAATAAAATTATCCAAATTTAGCTATAAGAATTATATTTCCAATTCCATGAATTTCCTTCCCTTATGATGGACGAACACTTAATACTGGGCAGCTTGAGGCAAAGTGAAAGAGAATTTCAGAGTTTGTGGCTGAAAGAAGAGGGGATGAGCTCAAGCACTTTGGTGTGATGCTGCGGTCCAAAAGGAGCTGAGTCTAGAATTGGTACAAAGTAAGTAAGGCAGATCAAGCCACAAAGAGCTTGGCTCTGATTTCCATCTTGTGGATAAGAACCCAGTGTTCCTACAACACTGCAGAGAAAGAGGTTATTTTAAGTGATGTAACAAAGAAGGACACTGGGCTCAGCTATGTTTAAGACCAGACAACTTCACCAAACAAGCTCTTTCCTGTAGAATACCCACTTGCAGCTCAAAGGCCACAATGTCAGAAAAGACAGACAATCATCTAGTTGTTTTGAACTTTCCCACCAGAGTAAAATGCACGTGTTTGCAGGCAAATTAATGGTCACACTTAACTTCCAAGGTGATGGTAACTCACCTGGGTGGAAAGAGAGAGAAAATGGAATTCTTTGAATATTCTCAAGTCCTCCAGTGACCTGCATATGTGACATGGCCTAAGTTCCAGAGCAAATTTTGGACTTAATAAGTAACCTTTAAACAGATTTTCCTCCAAAGACTTTGATAATTTACAAAGTACCTTGAATTTTCAGAATAGTCAGGATATAAAAAAGGTTTTATTTAGGCATTATTTCCTCTCTGCATACTGCGGCATTTAAGATTTGTCATTCCACACGATCTGAGTCTGATGTAGCTCATGTCAGGCACTGCCATGTACTAACACAGCATCATTCAGCAAGTCCTAAGCACAGTAACCCCAATTCTCAGATGTCCAGATGCAGTCTCAGGAATGTCCCTGTGGCATTTTCCCAAGATCACCTTAAAGGGACAAGTACACTTCTTGCTAGAGCTTTGAACTTGTAACTTTGCTTTCAGTGTAATAAATTTAGAGAGAATAATTCGGGCAATGACAACTGGAAAAACATAACTAAAGGGAAATGAATTAGTTTTTTTTTCTTTCAAGCTTGTTGAAAAACGTCCTGCCCAAGCCAAATTTCCAAGTCAATTTAAAGAATATTGAATATTTAAGAAGAGTGCTTGGGGGAGCTGGTTCTGTTTTATACCAGGAGTCCCTTGGACATGTCTTTGAACCTTTCCAGACCTCACCTCCTTTCTCATTTAAATAAAGGAAGGGCTAATCCGTGCTGTTCTCATAAGTCTCTAGTGCTGTTTCTGTAGAGGATTTTAGGCAGAATAAAGACAATAAATGAGAGAGTGTCGCTGAATAATAATAAGAGGAATTTGGAGTTTGTAGCTGGAAAAATAAAACAGGAAAACACACAGAGGGGGTGTAATTGGAAACTAAGAAGCAGGCTGCAGAGCTGAAAGTTGACAATGAGAAGGGGAATCAAAAAAAGAGTTGTGCCTATAGAAGTTAGGAGACAGCATGCAAGCAAAGTGAACTCTAAAACAACAGTGTGATTTCCTAACAGTACCCAAGCTTGACAGTGGGAAAGGAATAAATATTTCTGAACACCCTTTGAGAATGGAAAGGTTATGATGGTTTTAATGCTATGTTCTAAACCATAACTTTCTACCATGAAACAAATGTTCCATAATAACATGTGACTTTAAATCCTCCTTGTTTAATCGTCTACAGTTAGACATTCTTAGCCATCTCTTAAGTTTGTGAGGCAGACCTCTCTACAAAGTCTATAGATAGACTAGACACAGAACGCACTACCATTCCTTTGTTCTTTTACTGTGATATTAGAGCCATTGAAAGCAATGGGATCAGGGGAATTAGAGGAAATGCTCATTAAAATAATTTAAAAGGTCTAATGATTAAAATATTGATTAATTAGTAGAACATTGATCAGCAGTCACACTTTATCAACTACAAAGTTTCTAATTACTGTGCCATTATTCCATAGATTGACCTGTTCGTTTCTGTCACTTATGATGAAGAACAATTTTTATTAAGTGGGTTTTAGATTTTTGACCTGTAAAATTTTAATAGGAAGTGCAGAGTGGGTGTCGTGTGTGGTTTGGCATTTTATCCACCAAGGGACAGATAGTTAGTGTCTCCGCTTAGCCAGCAGCATGAAAGTACAGGAAGGACATGGATACTTATTACAGGCTCAGCATCTTCACCGTCAAGGGGGTAGGAGCCAGCATTCATCCACAAGATGGGAGAGGATAGGCTTTGCCTCTCTAGCTGTTATGTTGAGAATGGACAACAGAGAAGCTTTCTGTTCCACAGTGATCAGTTACACATTGTCCAGAAACCGGAAGGCATTCTGAACCTGATCAAATGACGACTCACAACCAGAAAGGGAAACCTTATTCTATCCTGCCTCTTTCTTTTGTTTATGAAGTTGTAGAGTTTATTTATATAATTTTGGAGATGTCTGAGCCATGTATACAGGATATAGCTCTAGCATGTGGCACAGAGCATGATATCAGGCAGGGTGATAATCATGAGGAGGAAGCAGAGGAGAATGAGGACACATGGAATTGCTGGGTTATTCCCTGAGTCTAACTTTCGAAGTGCAGGTGGCTTGTAGCCTGTGATAAACTTCAGCTATGCCCACATAGTAGTGGTGATTCAGATGACCAAAGAGTAACAGATGTGGGTTATAAGTTGCTGCTGGCATAGTAACTGTCCTACACCAGGAACTTGAGTAGACAAATCAGATAATGGATGTGAATTAAAACCTACACAGGAGTAGACCTGGTTTGGTATTTTTGCTTAATTTTGGAATTTTGGTTTTTGGTGTTTGGATGTTTGGGGTTTGGGGATTTGGGACTCGGTTTTGGATTTTTCTTTCTTTCTTTCTTTCTTTCTTTCTTTCTTTCTTTCTCTCTCTCTCTCTCTCTCTCTCTCTCTCTCTCTCTCTCTCTCTCTTTCTTTCTTTCTTTTTTTATTCCTTTCTTTTTTTTTTTTCTTTTGTATTTTTTTTCTTTTGTGTTTTTTAAGACAGGGTTTCTCTGTGCAGCCCTGGCTGTCCTGGAACTCACTCTGTAGACCAGGCTGGCCTCAAATTCAGAAATCCTCCTGCCTTTGCCTCCCAAGTGCTGGGATTAAAGGTGTCCACCACCACTGCCCAGAGGTTTTGGATTTTTTCAAGACAGGGTTTCTTTGTATATCTCAGACTGTCCTGGAACTCACTTTATAGAATAGGATAGCCTGAGGCTCAGAGATCCAGTTACCTCTGTCTTCCAAGTGCTTGGATTAAAGACATGCACCAACACACCCAGCTTGACCTGGTTCTTTCTTCACTTCAACCATGTAGGTCTCATGTGAAAACTCCAGAATTATCCTCATGATGTATCTGTATCAGGAAAGGCAAATTATGGAGTGTCAAGTTCAAACTTCACTATGTTGGCACAGCACAATGCCAAATGTAAAGCAAAAGAAATTCTAGCCTATGGTACTGCAGAGTCCTCTGTGCCCAGAGCCTCAGGAATGTCATGCTGAGCTAGGCCCTGATGTCAATTCAGAAATCCACCTGCCTCTGCCTCCCAAGTGCTGGGATTAAAGGTGTCCTGATGTCAATCAGGGCCTAGCTACCACTTTGAAAGAGATCTACTTCCATACTAGTATCTTCACTTTCAGAGAGAGGACTTTTTTACAGGTATCAATACCAAGAGGCCTAGAAGCATTCATACCATGCCAGTGAAATATTTCATTATGAGCATTCACACTTGGAAATTTCTGGAAAATTGGAACGATTTTGTTGATCCCAATGAATATATTTAAATCTTGGCAGTCAATGCTTCTTCCCTAAGCCTCTAAAGAAAAGGCCAATTTGTCATGGCAGGGAATACAGTCTCTATATCCTCTTAGAAATGCAGCCTACTGTTTTCCTCTGATGAGATTAGCTAGTGGTAAGAAAGCAGATTTTAAAATAAGCTCAGATATAACATTTAATGCCAACTTAATGTTGTTGATATTTTCATACATTTAGAGCTAACCACTTTTAAATGAATAATCCACAAGGGACATCATCCTCAGAAAAAACCCTGACTCTTCCTCCCTCAGTGGCCACTGGCTGCTGGGTAACTGGAGTTCTTCATATGGAATGAGATCTTGTGACTTTCTTCTTATCCACTTGAATAAGCATGTTGAATGATGTTGTCACTATTCAGGTCTTGTTGGACAACATATTGTTGAAATTTCATGAGTGCAACCTCTCAGGTCTTATCTTTTTAAATATCTTGCACCAAATATGTTTCTTTGGTGTTTTCCCCAGCTTCTGCTTGTGGAATAAAAAATAAAC
>JADRCC010526991.1:0-10460 GCA_019843855.1 Hylomyscus alleni
TGCTTTGGTCATGGTGTCTGTTCACATCAGTAAAACCCTAACTAAGACAAGCATAATCATCTTCATGTCCATAGGTTAGGGCAGCCTATCAGGGAAGCTGCTTTCTCTAGTGATTGGTAGCTAATGCTAAGTAATGCTTTTGTGACTTCATTAAGCAGGCTTGGGACAGTACTTTCTCTGGGGCCAGTTATTCCCAAGCACTGAGGCAAAGCCTACTCTGTGCCCATTGCTGGATGAGTTAGGAGTGCTTCCGGTCTGGGACACCACGAGCTGTTCTGACCTGGAGGGAATGCTGAGCAGGGTCTCTTTCAACCTTTCAGATGGGCTGCTCTCTGGTGGTAAGTAGTAGTTAGCAATACTCTAAGGGATCCTCTGCAGAGCTCCCAGATTCTATTTGTATAGCTTTCTCTTCCCTGGAGCTCTCTTCCTTTGATTCTGTGGGTTTTCACTCTGCATCTTTAACCTGGGGAGTCTACCAGGCCCCCTCAGTTGCCTTTCTCCCACTAGCACTTAGGAGTTCCCTCAGGCTGGGGCGATCGCACAGCTTAGCTTTTCCCACCCATCAGGCGTCACTGCCCTTTGACAGCTGTCTAGTGTTTTGCCTTATACATCCCATCCGGTTTTTGTTGGTTTGTTTTTAAGTTGTTTAGGAATCATGGTAAATAAATCCCATTTGCTCATTTCTCTGTCTTAGCTAAAACAGAAATAACTGATAAGAAATTGATTGTGCCCTTGATTTCATTGTGTCCCACTTTATTTTCCATTTTCATGAGTTGTAGATCCCCCCTCCCATAGTCAAAGGAGATGCTTTTGGTATTTTAGTCCTTTGAATTCAAGACCCCTGGACCACACCACATGTCTTGGAGAAGATGGTGTGTTCTGTAGCAATTAAATACAATTCTCGTTTTGCTTGATGATCAAATCTGAGCATGTTTGACTCCACTGGATAAGATTTATTTATATGTGTGTTACTACAGTTGTCATTTTAAATCTTAGCTTTGTCATTTTGTTTAATGTTTTACTGTTACCTCATATTTGTTAACAATTTTAATATTTACAGAAGTATATATTTTCTTCAATTGCTCACCAATATACTTATATCATTTGGTGATTCTCTTATCCATAAGGGACTCTCCTAGCTTGTTCACCCTTACCTTTCTACTTCCTAGGTCTTCTAGCTTTGTTATGAAATATGTTATTCCTACTTTGTCAGAGCATGTAATATGGAATACTATGTTCTCCTATCTGCAATTTTGTTCCACAACTAGGCCTTCAATACTACACTTAATACTAGACAGCCATTTCTGAAGTATTCACCACAATTGTCTCTTCATTGAAAGAATTTTCCTGGGATAAATTTCTCAGGATTCCTTAGATTCTTACATGCCTATTAAAAACCATTTTCCATAACCTTAATAATTAATAATTAGGAACATCTCCATGATTAAAAACTCGTTGTCTCATACTGTCTTTCCTTAGATTTGAAAACTGTTACCCGTGTCTTTGCTTGTTTCATATCTTGTTATGGATCAGTTAATTTCCACCCAGTTTAATCTCCTTGGCAAGTCACAAGTCTTTCATTTAGAGGCCCAGGAGATTGTTATTGTCATGGTTGTGACAAAGACTGGCTAGTTATGTCTCAGAGGTGACCCATTCTGGGTCAGATACAAAGTACGTTCTTTCAATTATACATCCAGACATTTTGTTCAAGATATTTACAGTTGGGTTTGAACACTGTCTTGCGCCGTTTCATTTTCTTCTTCTTCAGAAGCTCAGCTGTAGGCATTTGGATCTCTTGGCAGTTTTTCTCTAACCTTTTCAAAAAAATTATCTTCTCTTTTTACTTCTCTTCTCTCTCTGCCTTCACATACTTTTAGTTACATGTCATGGCTCTATTTTCTGAGAGCTTTTTCTCTCTGCTTCTGCTACTGCTGCTCTTTCTTTCTTCTTATTTTTTTTTAAAAAGTTGCAGATACATTTTTTTTAAAGAATTATTTATTTATTTTACCTATATGAGTACACTGCAGCTGCCTTCAGACTCACCAGAAGAGGGCGTCAGATCCCATTACAGACAGATGGCTGTGAGTCACCGTATGGTTGCTGGGAATTGAACTCAGGACCTCTAGAAGAGCAGCCAGTGCTCTTAACTGCTAAGCCATCTCTCCAGCACTTTCTTCTTTTTTCTTTAGATAGTATATACACTGTGGTCCCACTGGCCTGGGACCCACTGTGTAGTTGGTGCTGGGCTCAAGCAGGCGGCAGTAGTGCCACTTTAGTGCTGGATCATAGGAATAAGCCACCATGCTGGTCTCGCTTATTTATTTCTTCATTCCATTTTCTTCCCTTAGTTCAGTACCTAAGGTCAGTACCTAGGGATTTTTAATTTCTAATTCCTGATGTTTTTGTGCTTAATTCTACTCAGAAGGTTGGGACGCAATACTACAGCTTTTATATATTGACAGTTACTGAGTTAATTATATTTGCTTCATGCTGAACTATCATATGACAGTTTTCCTCTGCTTGTGACTTTCTTTCCATAGTAGGAAAGTAGTTTTCATTTGCCAAATGTTTTGAATTCTCGTTGCTGTACCTTTTTAAATTTCCCTGGAAACTCGGGGCTCGTGGCAGATTCTTATCTGTTGCCTTGTCCCTGTTTGTGTGTGTTTGTTTTTTTCCCTAGACCTGCAATAGCAGACCATCTGCTGGGGTGGGATTTGGGTACTATAATTTCTTCCTCAACTCAAAAGCAATCTCAAGGTGAAGCGTGGTGGCCCACGCCTGTGATCTCAGCCCTGTGACAGGAGATCATTGCCATGTTGACGGCAAACTGGGTTACGGTTTTAGGACAGCCTCAGCTTGCAGAGTGAGAGCCACATTAGAAAACTCAAGGAGAAAAAGAAAAGAAAATTGCGTTACTGTGGTAGAGCCGGGTGGTTTCTGTGATGATACTGTCTCCTTGCTACGGTTTGCCCTCCCCTGAACTGCTGGCGGGCTGGCGTGTAGCAGAACCTGTTTTCTAGTCTTCCTGCCTTTGCCATCCATCCTTCCAAAAGATACCTGTTTTTGTCTCTTCTCTCTTGGTGGCACTGGTCCATCACTGAGATCTTTTCTTCCACTCTCCAGCCACTTTTTTCTCCAACTACCCTCTCATATCTACAGTCTGTTAGATCTGTGTTAGCATTTTGTCCCTTAAAGTGTGACTTTGTCTTTCATCTGGCATCCTTCCTTCCCTATACTGTGCCATCTTCCTGGCCCATCTCTACCCCTAGTGAATCCGGGCCTGACTGTTCAGGTTCGGAGTGGTTTCTTAACTTCCACCTGGGATGGAAGGGTAACCCGCCTCCTGGTGTAGGCTGACACTTGGTGCTCTCTATGGCTGTTCTTACCAGTGAGGCTTAGGAGGGTGCTGTGTGAAAATATTTAAGTTTAGATGGTTGTTGTTGTTCTGTGGGAGCCTGGGGATTCCCATGTTCTTGGGTTCTTTCACTGCCCTCAAATAAAACAGCACCAGAAACAGACTAAACGTCACTCACTGGATTCAAAGGCTACCAAGTTTGTGTTTCATGAAAAGATAATGTTCAAGAAATTGTTATTTTTCCCCTTTTAAATACTTTAGATTCAAATATAATTTCATGATTTCCCCTTTGCCTCTCTTTCCTCCTTCCACACCTACCCCTGTGTTGTTTGCTCTGCTCTGTCTAGTCTGTGGCCTCTTTTTCCTCTGTTCTTATATACATATGGATGTGTGTATGTACTTATTCTTAAACACAGAAACACACCTTCTCCGTCTGTATAATGTTACTTGAATGTATGTATTTTCAGGGCTGACCATTTGGTATTAGAGAACAATTTGCTGGTTCTTCTCTGGGGAAAGACTATTTCTCTCAACATTCCTTGTTTGGCTATAGTTTTTTTTATTGATTCTTTTTGAGTTTCACATCATGTACTCTGGTCCTGCTCACCTCCTGGACCCATCATATCTGCCCTTCATTCCTGCAACCTCCCCCTGAAATAACACACACACACACACACACACACACACACACACACACAGAGCGTAGGAAGCATGTCAGGGAGGAAGCTGTTGTGTGTCCCAGTGTGTCCCACAGTGTACCCACACATCTTTCCTTGCACATGTTCATTCCAATGAGTCTGGTCTGGTTCGAGATCTCTGGCTTCTGTGACACCAATCACGGGAAGTCTTCCTGGTTCTCCAGCTGTTGTTCTGCATTATGAAGATTTGGAACAGCAGGACTGGCCCTTGCACACAGTCCAACAGTTCATAAATGATACAGATTTTGGGGCGGGCCAACTCAGAGCTCTGGATCTGGGCCTGGGTGGTAGCGGAGCTGGTCGGCGCACTGGCTCACCCTGATCCTCACCGTCAGGGTGAACTCTTCAGCACTGCTCTGGCTAGGCCACCTGAGGCTGTCACCAGCAGGAGGCAGGGTCTGCTCTCATGCCCTCAGGGTGTGCTCACCCACACCCATGCCTCCAGGGCCAGGTTCTCTGTGTTACCCAGGCAAGGTACAGGATCGGCTATAGACAGTGAAGGGGCAGGGCTAGCTCTTCCACTCTCATGAGCTTTCCTGACTACCAAAGCAGGGGGGGGGGGCATCAGCCCCACACCCACACCATATCAAGCAGCAGACAAGTAACCCGGTCAGCTCTCCCTTACTCTCACCCTTGGGGCTGGCTCACCAGTGCTCATATTCAGGCAGCTGTGTTGGTGAGACTTTATGCGTGTAGCTTCTGGCGTTCCTAGGAGACTCAGTCTCACAGAGAACTCCCTATTCTTCTGGCTCTTTCCATCTTTCCACCCTCTCTTCCACTGTCATCCTAGAGCCTTAGGTGCAGGAGGAGTGTCTGGGGAAGTCGCTGTGCCACCAGACAGAAGAACTGGTAAGGTAGCAGCAAGTTCAGAACCCTAACAAGTCTCGTAATTGAGAACAGCAGGAGTTCGAACTAACTCCCAGCCAGGTTCCTGTCCTGCGATACGTGATCACGACACCCCACGAAGAGGACCATGACAGCTGGTCACGAAGTGTGAAAACCTGGAGCTCTCTATGCTAATGGGGAATCTAGATAGGCCCCGAGTGTTTAGCCAATGAGTGTCCCTTCCTGGGCATCCCTTCCTGAAAAAGGTATTTAATCTCTGGTTCACCCAGAGTAAGACATACGCATCCTCATTCACCAGGAATAAAACAGTTGGGCAAAGCAAGGACTGTCTCCTCCACCAAGGACCAAGGTTAAGGGGGGGGGGGGAGGAGCATTCATTAACAGAGCCGCGCCCAAGTCTCCCATCGAAGGCCCCTGTCCCAGCAGTGTCTGGGCACCCAGGATTTTGAGAACCACATCCCAGCCTCCGTCCCAGCCCCTGCCGTTTCTCACCCAGAGGAACCCAGGCTGAGAACCCTCCCTATCTTAGACTGTATTTCGCCTCCCTTGAGTGGTGTTGGCAGCCCACAGCGGCAAGGAAGAAGCGAGGCTTAACGAGGCGGCGATGCAGAACACCAACAGTCAATCAATCATTGATTGACTATTTTGATTCCCTTCTATGTTACCGTTTCTGGTACGTGTCCCCAAGCTGTGCTCGCAGTATGATGTCCTTTGAGGGTCTTTCCCCATAGTGTAGTTTGTATCTCATTCTAGGAAGCTACATGGCCTGCCGTCTCGTCCTTGCTCTTTTGCCGTCGGCTGTCTGCGTGGATAGACACAAGGGAGCCGTTGAGGATGGCACAGAGCTGCAGTCTGAGGACGATCACTGCCCATTTTTGTCTTGCGTAGCCCCTACTTGGTGAGCTTGGAGGTAGACAAAGTGGATGCCTTTTTTAAAAAAACTTTCTTTGGGTCAGGTTTCCATCCTTCTTGTAGATCCAAAACTATGCTGTTAGTCTTGCCAGCCCTGGCATTACTAAAGTCCCCTCGGGGCTCTGGCAGTGGCTCTCCTGACTACTTGCCAACGCCGCTGCCATTTCTCATCTTCTGAAAATTCTTCATGAGTATTAAAATGGAAATTGGATGAAGGGCTTCTCATCCCCTATGGCTTGTCCTGCTACCAACCCAAGAGTCTGGCCCGTTACATTTTAGTAATCAATACGAAAAGATTGTATTAAGAGTAGGATGCTTTGAGAATTACCTCTTTCTCGAGTATTCTACTTTAAAAACTTAATAAGCTCCTTAATAAAAATAAAGAGTCATGCAAAATATCTCCCCATCCTCTAGCAAATAAATTCAACTTACATTTCCTTACCAGATTTTGTCTAAATTTTATAATCCCCGTGCCTAACCTCTTTTCTCATGGTAATGTTTGCGTGTTACAGGGATTTTCAAGGAGGAACACGGGTCTCGCATAGAGCCAATACTCACCCACCTACCCACGTGCAGTGAATAAAATAAGTCCTGTCAGCAATTTCCCCAGAGTAATGGTTTCAAATGTGTACTTTGTGGTCAGCCCTGGTTCAAATCTCACCTCCTGTGTTTATTATTCATGTGCTTGCTAAAATCTCCTGGCATCAATTTCATCGTGTGCAAGATGAGAGACAGTCTGAGAATGGAGCTCAGTGGTCTAGCAGTTGCCTAGCACACAGGAGGAGGGCTCTAGACTCAATCCATAGCTCTGCAAAAATCCAGTAAGTTAAAATAATATGCGAGCACAGTGCTTCCATCTTGTTAGCACTTACGTGAGAGTCCAGGAGGAATGTATGAGAACACAGCCCAGGGCCTGGGTGCGGGAGGAACTCAGCAGGCCCAAGTGGAGCTGATAAGGAAGGTGTCCGTGCTCACAGACACTCGGGAATTACCCCTGCAGGACTCTTCCTGTTTTTAGCAGCAACTGGTTTGGGTTTGTTTCTTTCAAAACTTCTCCCCAGAAATTCTGGCCGTTGCTATTTCCTTTTCTAGGACATGTCTTTTGTGGCAGATGGTATGCATCCAGCAGGAAAAGGAGGAGTAATGTAGCCACATCTCGTTTATATGCGAGAAGGTTTGCTGTCTTACCCTCAGCATGGAACACAATGGCTGTCCAAAGCTGGGGGACTTTGTAAGTGGATACTGATGTTACCTCAAGGTCCAAAACTGTGGAGTCCTATAATGTATTAACACAGGTGGTCACTGGCAGGGCCTCTTCATTCTATATCAAATAAAACTAATATAGGAAATATGGAGTTTAAGGTGAATTTAAATGGAATATTGAAAAGTCACCAATGACAGTAGCATTTTACTTTGTCCATCACGTGAGAAAAAAAATGGAGAGAATAATTGACATGTTTGTTAATTTGCATTTAGAGGTTAGGGTTTCTGAGGCTGTGGTAAAGCACCATGGCCAGAAAGAAGTAAGTTGGGAAGAAAAGGGTTTGTTTCATCTTATACTTCCACTTCTTAGTCCGTTATTGAAGGGGTTTCGGGTTGGAACTCAAGGCAGCAAGCTGGAGGCAGGAAGTCTGACACAGAGGCCATGGAGGGATGTCGCCTACTGGCTTGTTCTCCATGGTGTGCTCAGCCTGCTTTCTTAGAACACCCAGGACCAAGAGCCTATGGGTGGCACCACTCACAGTGAGCTGGGCCCACATCAATCATTAATCAAGGCAGGGCCTCTCAGGCCTTCTACAGACAAACTGGTAGGGCATCGCCTCACCTGAGGTTCCCTTATCTCAAGTGAGTCTAGCTTCTGTCAAGCTGACATAAAACTAGCCTGCGTAAAGGTATTTGTTTATGGAATCATAAAAATAATCTAGGTGTATGGCATAATACATTCAAGAGATCCTGGGGCTATAGGTAAACATTTCACTATGGAGACAGTATAAGCATAGAGGTTAGAAGTGGAGATCAGGAAATCCATCGGCCTGAGTTTCAAACACAGTTCCAATCTGCTCAAACAGGAGTCATGTTAGTAACTGTCTTAATTAAGGTTTCCATTGCTGTGAAGAGACACCATGACTGTGGCAACTCTTTTTTGTTTTGTTTTGTTTTGGTTTGGTTTGGTTTTTTGGTTTTTGGAGACAGGGTTTCTCTGTGTAGCCCTGGCTGTCCTGGAACTCACTCTGTAGACCAGGCTGGCCTAAAACTCAGAAATCCACCTCCCAAGTGCTGGGATTAAAGGCGTGTGCCACTACCGCCTAACCCAGATCATGACAACTCTTATGAAGGAAAACATTTAATTGGGGCTGGCTCATAGTTCCGAGGTGTAGTCCATTATCATCATGGCGGGAAGCATGGTGGTTTGCAGGCAGATGCGGTGCTGGAAAGTTGTGGAGAGTTCTATGTCATGACCCACAGGCAGTAAGTAGTATTCTACACTGAGCATAGTTGGAACAGAGGATACCTCAAAGCCTGCCCAACAGTGACTCAGTTCTTCCAACAAGGCCACACCCACTCCAACAAGGCCACACCTCCTAATAGTGCCACTCCCTGTGGGCCAAGCATTCAAACACATGAATCTTTGGGGATCATACCTATTCAAAGCACCACAGTACCCTAACCAATCATCCTAGCCAAGGTTGGGTCTGTGGTGTTGAGAATTAAAAGAGATTAATACATGTCAAGTATTTTAAACTTTCATAAGTTTGGTTTTATTATTATTATTATTATTATTATTATTACTATTATTATTACTATTACTATTATTAGTGTGTATGTGTATTCACATACGTATGTGAAGGCCACAAGATGGCATTCGATACAATGGAACTGGAGTTAGAGGTGGTTGAGAGCTACCCAGTACGGGTGCTAGAAACCAAACTTGAGTCCTCTGCAGGATTAGCAAGCCCTCTTAACTGCTGAGCCATCTCCCCTGTGGCAAGTATTTTAAAGTCTGTATCAGTGCTAGTTTCTAGTATTCAATCAAGCCTTGCCAAACAATCAAGAGCCTAAACTAGCCCTAGTCTGCTTATTCAGGGCACGGATGAAGCATCCCCTGTGCACTTGAGGGGCAGTTCTCAGTTGTTAGAGGTGAACAAAACGGTCCTGTCCTTTCTCTTTCCTTGGCTCTTTGTCTACTTCCTGCTGTGACTGGCCATTCTCAGCAGGCGGTGAGCACCACACAGCCACGTTCCCTGAGCTCCACTGTAATCAAAGCAACCATTGCTCGGAGTTCCATAAGATTAGGTGTGTGATTTAAAAAAAAAAAAAAAAAGAAAAGAAAATTCTCACCAATGTCAGGAGTCATGATTGAAAGATGGAATTTCCCAGATGGAATCCATAGAAGGCAATATTACTTAACCAGCTAAACTTTCACGACCTGTTCCAATGCCCCCAGATAAGGAAAATTCGTAAGTAGCAAATCACATCTCGTCTTTTTAGCTGGGTTAACATGATGTCTTCCTGCAAAGTGGGAGGTGCTCCGTCAGACGAGAGAGAATATTACATGTCTTAGAAATTAAAGTTAACAGCTCTCTGACAGTATTTTATACACGGAATACGGAAGTTATGGCCTAGCTTGTATTGTCTTATATCTGCGACTTGGAATATGGCCTTGAGTCATTGGTTATTTTCTCTTACAAATATTCATCCTCCATTATTTCCCAGGCAAAATTTATAAGGCTTGCAGAAGTCTTTTAAGATTTCTTAGTTCACCACCCTCCCATCCCAGGACCCCATCCACAGATTCATGCCCATGTTCTAGAAACACACGTGTACTTGCCCTCTAGTGTCTACTGAAATCAATTAGATGGATTTTAGATTAAGCTTTACTTTTGTGAACTGAAGTCTTGTTATGTAGCTCAAGCTAGCCTTGAACTCATGGTCTTTCATCCTCAGCCTCTTGAGCTACTAGGATCATATTCTGCCACGCCCAGCTGTGCCTTTCTGAAACGATGCTGTTTAAAGAGAAGAGTCCTTTTAATCCATCTGTGCTGATCATCTACCTTGTAACTATGGATAGAAATTACACAGCCCCTCCCACCACCTGTCCTCTCCCCTGTTTTCTCTCCTTCTCTCTGGGAATTTCCTTTTTCCTATCTTGTTCCTCTTAACCCCTCCCAATCTGAAGCATTGAGACCCCCGAACCCTTTACTGAAGGCAAAAGAAGTGAATTCAGCAATGAAGCTTGAGACTGTGTGGCCCTAAAGCCATTGCTATTTCCAACTACAGATAAAGGCAATTTTGTTCAAATACCTGCATGGAGACTTCAAGACTCCTAAGAGGGAAGACACACTTGATAGATTGTAAATAAGTAGAATACAGCTAAATTCCAAATATTAACTAATGCATTCTAACACTACCCATACATTGTATTTGTTGAGATGGATAATTGTCCCATCTTTAACCTCTTAAACACCCGAGCATCTGAGTTTTTGCCTTGTTACTGTTTTAAGTGTTTTTTTTTTTGTGTGTGTGTGTGTGCTATCCTGGACGTTTCCACATTTATTGTGGTTGTTGTTGCTGCTGCTGCTGTTGTTGATATGGGGGGTTGTTAGCTCAGGTTGACCTCAAACTCACATTTCTCTTCCCCATCCTCCCAA